>PYUH01000042.1:106584-117950 GCA_016808085.1 Suaeda aralocaspica | reverse complement strand
CTTCTTCTTCTTCGTCGTCTTGTTCTTCTTCTTCGCCGTCTTGTTCTTCTTCGTCGTTGCTGCTTCTTCTTCGCCGTCTTGTTCTTCTTCTTCCCCGTCTTGTTCTTCTTCTTCGCCGTCTTGTTCTTCTTCGTCCTTCGTCGGCTTCTTCTTCGTCGTTCTTGCTTCTTCTTCGTCGGTAATTTTCTCAATTTTTCCTTTTGATTTTTGTCTTTGTTTCTCAATTTTTGTCGGTAAAAATGCGTATTTTTACAAAATACATCAAGAACAAATAAGCTAATGAAGAAAATACGTATTTTTACAAAATGCGTATTTTTTCTCAAGTTCTTGGACGATTTTTGAAGTATTTGTTTGTCAAGTTTTTACAAAATCCGTATTATCTCAAATGAGGTATACTTGCAAGGTATACCTGCAATGTTGGTGTATGGAAATCCGTATTATCTCAAATGCGAATGTATTTGTTTGTATACTTGCAAGGTTGGTGTATGGAAATGCAGTACCTGCAATGTTGTTGCTTCCCAACACCAACTTTTCGAAATGTTGTTGCTTTGTATGTGCAACCCTTTGTAGCAGTTTTTTCAATTGTAGTGGCTGTTTTGAGAGTTTTAAATTCTGCAGTATTGTGTAGCTGAACACTGCTGAATGCAGTTTTGTGCAGCTTGTTTTGAGATGGCTGGTGGTGGCTGTTTGTTGGGTTCTCTGTGGCTGGTTGAGTGAGGCAGTGTGGTGGCTGTTTGTTGGGTTAGGCACCAAATTTGAGAAGTATACTTAGGATTGCAACTGGAGTACATCAATCTCCAACCTTGTCACTCACATTAATGGCTTTAAATGGATGAACTAACACTGCGCCTAACAACCAGTTGCTTTTCTATAACAGGAAGTTGTTCCTTTAATTATTTAACATAGATTACATGGTATAATAATAATAATAATGAAAAAAAAGTGAAATGTAATAAGAATAGCAATATGATGCAGATTTACATAATCAGTTTTCATCAAATCCATTGCATAATTAATAAATTAAACTTTAGTCATCTATACACAAATTGTTTGCACATTTGCCTCAAATGATATGTTACTGGATTACTCTGTTTTTAAGATTTGATGGTCCATTAACAGCTAAAAAAATAACTTTACAAAGTCACTTGAAAGAAGAATTGAATAAAGTGGGAAATGAGATGAAGCCAACTTATTGGGAGTAGAAGTTCTTTTACTGAGTTTGTATGAATTAAATTAAATTATAATCTTTGTCTATGAACTAAACAACGACGAAGACGAAGATTATAATGTTTTGGAACTAGCTACAATTCGTCGTTTAGGGCATACGATTCTTACATCCGGAACCATTTTTTTAGAATTAAATTAAATTATAATCTTTGAATTAGAACTAATTGACAAAGATTACCGTCGCTAATGCTCTAATCCGGATTAGAAGTAATTACAACTAAACAACTAATCAAAGTGAGAATTAAATTAAATACGAATTAGAATTCGTCGGTAAGAATCTGTAAATTGAGAAACAAAGACAAAAATCATAGTGAATGTAAAACAAAAATGCCTAAGTAAAATTAGGGTTTGAAGCTGTAATTACTGAATGTAAATGAAGGTTTTAGTTCAAAGCACTTTGATTAGTGTGCAACTAATATGTTTAGGGCTTATGTTCCTAATTAAAGTTTGCTTAGGATGCTATTATTAGCACATTTTTTTTGGTAAAAACGTGTTGATTGTTGATTGTTGTTTCTCACCTTTTTTTTTGTACAATCGTGTTGTTGAATGTTGTTTTCATTTTTTTGATTTTTTTCGAAATTGTTTATGTTAACTATCAAAATTACGATGTTTATGCATATGTAATTCTTCGCTAAGGTGTTTTGCTGGTCCATTTTTTTGATTTTTTATGCATATGTAATTCGTTAAGGTGTTTATGCATATGTAATTCGTTAACTATCAAAATTGTTTATTTTAACTCATACTGTAATTTTAAAATTATTAAATGATGATGATTTTGTTAGTTGTTGATTTATTTATGAAAAATGTGTGGAATCCTATGTAAGCTTATTGCATTGAGTTTAATCCATGTTTTGATCAGAAATTAAACTGATGTAAACCTCTCAGATAAGTAATATTGAAGTGATTTTAGAGCAATTGATTCAGAATAATCCATTTTCTGTTTGTTTTTCGAAAAATTTACTGATTTTAAACAACATGTGCTATGATTTTGTGTCTGTTTCGCCAAGCTAGATGAAACGGAGTTAGGATTGTGGACAGATATGTGGTATATTGGTAGCTGGTATGTAAGTTTTGTTTCAAAATTCCTAGGAGAACTATTGTGATACACTTAGACAGTTTGCAATGTTCTTTAGTGATTTACATGATTATAAGCTAATGAAGGAACACGAAGTGATCAGAACAAGAAGAACAGGAGAGGTGGCTCGATGGATAACCCCATTGAAACCCACCCACTTCAAGGGTGGGTTCCATCTCAGGCGTGCAACTGCAAAGAAGAGGAATAATGAAATCTTTTCTATATATTCTTTGTATTTGAAAGTTAAATACTTATACGATTTTACTTTTACACTATTCGACTCGTCACATGTGCAGGCAAAGCAAAGATGATGGCAAGCTAACCAACCCCAGTAGACCTGCTCATGCGTACGCATGTTCAAGGAGTTGTCGCGGGAAAGGAAAGTTGCCGGCGAACTCCAAAGCAAAGCAAATTGTGTATGTAAATTTGGAGCTTTTTTGAGAAAAATTTAAGCCCATAACTTGATGCACATTAAATAATTAAAACAAGAGCGCTCTAAACTATGCAGTATATGAATGTTAAAGCTACTTATCAGTTTTAATGAAAGACACGGTAATAAATGGAGTAAGTAAAAGGCATTTGAGGTGTTCGAGTCTTTTTGGTGACCTTGAGCCCAAAACACTTGGAAGTTGACTTTTAACTTAACTGGAAGGCCTTAAACACTTGTAAATACTTATTTAGGAATGGGTTTTTACATGATTTAAAAGCTTAAATGAAGAACCAAATAGTGACTTGTCCATTCATATTACCCCATTTTAGTGATTGGAGCTTTTTTTGAGTGTATTTGAGCCCGAAAGGTTTGTAAAGCCACATTTCAACAAAACTAAAAACGTAGACACCTCTAAATTGCAGTATATATGTTTAAAGGTACTTTAAGCTGAATGGAACGACCGTTAACGAAATAGGCAAGTAGTAACAGGCTTTTGAGGTGTTTCGGTCTTTGTGGTGACATTAGCCCAAAACACTTGGAAGTTGACTTTAACTTAACTTGAGGCTTAAACACTTGTTAAATACTTAATTTAGGAATGTGTTTACATGATTAAAGCTTAAATGAAGAACAATAGTGACTTGTCCCATCATATTAACCCATTTTAGTGATTTTTGGAGCTTTTTTTGAGTGTATTTGACCCGTAACGGTTGTAATGCCACATTTAACAAACTAAAAACGTGATTAGATAGACACCCTCTAAAATGCAGTATATGAATGTTAAAGGTACTTTTAAGCTGAATGGAATCACGGTAACGAAATAGGCAAGTGAAACAGGGGCATTTGAGTGTTTCGAGTCTTTTTGGTGACATTGAGTCCCAAACACCTTGGAATTGACTTTTCACTTAACGTGAGGCCTTAAACACTTGTTAAGATACTGATTTTAGGAATTGTTTTTAACATGATTAAAGCTTAAATGAAGAAAAAATAGTGACTTGTCCCATCATATTACCCAATATTTTAGTGATTGTGAGCTTTTTTGAGTGGATTTGAGCCCGTAACGGGTTGTAATGCCATCTCAACAAACTAAAACACGTAGACACCTTAAATATGCCAGTATATGGAATGTTAAAGGTACTTTAAGCTGAATGGAAGACACGGTACGAAATAGGCAAGTAAACAGGCTTTTTGAGGTGTTTTCGAGTCTTTCTTTTTGGGTGAAATTGAGCCCAAAACACTGGGAAGTTGACTTTTTAATTAACTTGAGCCTTAAACACTTGTAAATACTGATTTAGGAATGTTTTTATGATTATAAGCTTATAATGAAGAAACACTAGTTGACTTGTCCCATCATATGTACCCCATTTAGTGATTTGGAGCTTTTTTGAGTTGTATTTGAGCCGTAACAGTTGTAATGCACATTTCAACAATTAAAAAACATAGACACCTCTAAATATGCAGTATGTGATGTTTTAAATAGCTTTACTTTTAAGCGAATGGAAGGACGGTAATTGAATAGCAAGTAAACAGGCATTTTGAGGTGTTTGGAGTCATTTTTTAGTTGTCTATGTGTATTCGTCTATTACTATGTTTGTTTCAACTCAAGTTCATGTTGTGAAACCATATCGAACCAGGTTGGGATTCCTCCATGCGGAAACTCCAACGACGCCCAAATGAGATGTATTAGGAGGCAGCAGGTGGGCTGTGCAGCAAGAAAGGTCGCGTCAAGGTCTTGGTAGTGGTGTCTGAGCTTTACTTTAACGGGTCGTTCAGGCAATGTGGATCGTCAACAACAGTACACTCCCTCTGTTCGTTTCACAAATGCAAGAACATTTGACAATGAGCGGTAGAGAATTTGACAACCCAGATGCAAGAGTTCCAGCAGCAATCAGGACCCAATTCGTGATGAGTTTAAGGCAGGAGGTTCGAGAGAGGTCAGGATTGAGATGCAAGCAGAGAGTTGGCTGCATAGTAAAGGACGAGAAGAGGGAAAAAGAAACAGAGAGCCATATGGAGGAGCTATGAGTCGGAGTTCAGGGATTCGGCACTGCGTTTGTTTCTCGTTTCCAGAGTTCCCGTTCCTAGAGGCCCAGAGATGACTCGGTAGTGCGCGGTGAGGGCACTCCGTTTAGTTAGCCGAGGCCCTTGTATTTCAGGTATATAGTTTAGTTCATCGATTATTATTATGTTAAACCTTGTTATGAAGTAAATTTTTATGGAGTCTGTAAACACAAATTATTATTTATGTTTTAATAGTGCGTGAATGTATCATCGCAACATAATGGAAATGGTGTTGGTCGCTCATAAAGATTTGCAAGGGTATAAAAATAGGGTTTGAAGTGTCTTTGTTTTTAGAAAAGAAATGCAAAATTCCGACGGAAATATGCAAATGTCATATACATTTCTAATATTAAATATTGCGACGGAAATTCGTCGCAAAAAAAATAGGAAAATTAAATGGTTGCAAATTGAGCACTAGTTGCGAGGGAATTTTCCTCCGTCGGAAGTAGGATTTTCCGACGAATGTGCAAAATTTGTCGACGGAATTTTCATCGCAAAATTTCCGACGGAAATTCCGTCGCAAAACTGAATTTTGCGATGACAATTCCTCGCAAATTGCGATGGAAAAATTTCCGTCGCAAATATGATTTTGCTGGAAATTTCCTCGCCAAATTTTGCGATGAGAAAATTCCGTCGCAAAATATGAATTTTGCAATGGAAAATTCGTCGCAAAGTTTTACGACGGAAAATTCCGTAGGAAAACCTAAAAGTTTGCGCCGAAGGAATTAGCGACGACACGTTTCCGACGGAATTCCGTCGCAAGCTTTTTTTCGACGAATTTAAGGATTTAGCGACGGAACTTTTTCCCGTCCGCAAAAAGGCTGTTTGGTTGTTGTAAGTGACCCCTACTCCGCTAATCACAAGTAGTAGTTAGGATAATATTATTATTCCCTCTTATAGCTATTTGGAACAAGGTAAAGACGATTTTTTCCCTAGAACCGTCAAAAACACTTTTACATTTTTCTTAAGACCTTTTCACTCTGACCGAATTGCCTGCTTTAGGTTCATATTTTTCCTATACGGGCACCTGAAAAGTTTTGGCAACTTCTTTGGTCTGGGACCTTTTTTTAGCCTTGTGAAACTTTGATCAGCCTTCGTTGGGCCGACCCAGCTCGTCTATATTCGCTTGTTTTTTTTTATTTTAGTACCATGTGCATTTTACGGACCAGCATAGATCCCCAAAATCGGTTTCGACCCTAAAAACCTGTTATCGTCCCTCTAAGGTCTATTCGAAACAAAGAAACAACGCTAGTACCGAGAACCACTAAACACTTGTTATCATCCTCTTATAGTTTTTTCACCCCTAATCGCTTTAGATCTGGGTTCATATTTTCCCTATGAAGGCTCCGAAAAAAGATTTGGCACTTTTTCAGGACAACTTTTTCAGGACCATGATTCTCAATGATAGTGGGAATCAACAATCAGCCTTTGATTAAGCCCTCTCGGAGGGGACGTCCTAGACTCTGTCATAGTTTTACCTTATTTTTTACCACGTACTTTGGAACTAGCTACATGACTCCCCACGATGGTTTTGGTCCCTAAAAATTTGTTTTAACATCCCTCTTATAGAATATCAAACAAGGGACATCTTTTTCACTTGAAAAATCTAAACATTGGCTATGATCCCCTTTAAGGCCTTTCACCCCACATACGCTGGGTTCATATTTTCCCATGCATGGACACCTCGGTAAAGTTTTTGGCTACTTTTTTTTTTTCGGGACTCGGGAAATCTAAAACATCGTAGATAAGTATTCTTTGATTCAGGCTAACCGAGGGCCGTCCAGGGCATCCGTCTCATTCACCTTATTTCTTACCACATTGCAAACCTTCACAGACTTCCCACGATCAGGTCGAAGCCTTAAAATTTGTTATCCCCCCTCCCCCTGATGACCTATTTGGAACAAGAAAAATTATATTTCCCGAGAACCGGAAGTTCACCGGGGAATCACTTTGTCTTCTCCCTCTTACTCTTTTTTCCCTCTGACAACTCCTAGTTTAGGTTCATATTTTTCCTATACTGGTACCCCGGATAAGTATTTGGCATCTTGTTTCACAGATTCATAATCTCAAAAAATGATTGATAATAGTCTTTGGATTCAGGCCTGCAATGGGACCGCCTGGGCCTCGTCGTATTTTTAGCCTTCTTTTTTAACAGGCTTTGGACCGTCACAAACTCCCCCACGATTGGTTTCTAACCCCAAAAACCTGTATTCGTCCATTATACATATTCAAAACTAACAACGGAAAACAAATTTTCCTGGAACATTCTAAACACTTGTTATCTCCTTTAAACTCCTACACTAAAAACAGATTGATTTAGGTTCAATGTTTTTCTTCTACAAGCAACCTAAAAGTTTTTACATTTTTTTCCGGGCCCCCAGGAGATCATAAAAAACATGTGTTAATAGTCTTTGATTTAAGCTCTAAAATGGTGCCCAGGCTCCTCTCATTTTAGCTTGTCTTTTTTTCACTTACTGTGAACTATCACAGACTCCCATGATCGGTTTCATCAGACCCTAAAAAACCTTTATCATAATTCTTATGCCCTATCTGAAACAAGGGAAAACGACCTTCCCGCGACCCGTCACTTGTTTTCATCTCTCTTAGTAAGAATCTTTTCACCCCAAAACTCCTAGAATGGGCCCGAAAAAGTTATTACACTTTTTTTTTCCGGTCTTCGGAATCTAAAAAAATTAGAGGTAATAATATCAATTTGATTCAAGCATCTGAGGGCCACACCGTGCTCCGTCTTATTTCACGTGTTTATTAGACACGTGCTTGTTCGGACAATTACAAGACTCCTATGATAAATTTCAGACGCGTAAAAAAACCTGTTTCATCACTCTGTGGCAATTGGAACAAGGGAGGAAATTTTCTCGGGGAACCGTTCTAAACACCTTGTTGTCAACCTTATTAACGACGCCTTTCACCTCAAATCACGTGGTCTGGATTAACATTTCTAATCATACGAGCACAAGGGTAGTTTTTTGCCACTTTTTCCCAGACCATTACTGCCAATAACAGTGGATAATAGCCTTTGTTATTTAGACCTTGAAGGGTCGGCCCGGACTCCATTTTATTTTCACCTTGTTTTTTAACCAACACCTGGCCATGGACCATTTGGCCAGGACTCCACACGATTGATATCGACCCTAAAAATTGTGTTACCTCCTTATATGCTTGGTCAGCCACAAGGGAAAACGACCTTTCCCGGAATGTTAAACACCTTATTATCACCCTCTTATGTCCACTTCAACAACACCTTGGTCGGGTATATATTTTAACACGTACGGGAACCCTGAAAGTTTTTGGCTTCAAGAGGGGCCGCCCCCTGGCTTTGTCTTATTTTTTATTATTTTACGATGTGTTTTTAAGCACTCAAAGACTCTGACAATCGGTTTTAGACCTTAAAACCTTATATCATCCTTCTTGCGGCTATCGAGTTTAGGGGAAAACGACCTTATCTCGGGACCCGTTAAACACTTGTTATCGTCCCCTTGCTGTCTCTTCTCCCACAATCTGCTTGGTATGGGTGTACTAATTCCCCGTATTGGGCATCTGGAAAGTTTTGGCAATTTTTTTTTCGGAGACCCTGGAATCCCATATAACAGCGAATAATAGCCTTTGATTAGCATTAGGAGGGGTCGCTCGACTTGTCTATTTCCCCCATTTTTTTACAACGTGCTTGGACCATCGCTGGATCCCACCTGACAGGTTTGGGACCCAAAATTGTTATCATCTTCTCTATGGACAATTCGGAATAAGGGAAAAATGCTTTTCACTAGAATACTCTTAAAAACACTTGTTATCATCTCCTTTTTAAGCATTTTACACATCGAAGTTGCCTTTTGGATTCATATTTTCCCCGTTGCTTCCAGGACTGTTTTAAAAACTATTTCTTCCGAGACTCCAGAATCACAAAATAAAACTGTTGCGTAGTACCTTGATAAACGCCCTCTCGAAAGACACCCTGTGGTTTTTGTCCATTTTCACCCTGGGATTTTTGGTCCAGTGGTGGTCTGATACACATGACTCTCCACGACCAGCTTTGGCCCTAGAAAACTTATCTACATTCCTATTATGCCCTATTCCGTAATTAACAACGGAAATCGGTCTTTCCCAAGTACCGTCTAAACACTTGTGTAATTGCTCTTAAGGTCTTTTTACCTGAATTGTTTGGTCTGGCTTATATATTTCTTGTAGGACCCCTAATATTTTTGGCAACTTTTTTTCCTAGAAACCCGAATTCAAAAAATAGGCTAGCTTAGTTTAGGAAAATTATGAAAACCACTCAACTTTAGGTAAATATTAACTACTAGTAATTATTTAAAATAGCATCTTAACACTCAAATTTCATCAGAAAATTTTTTCATTTTCAAAGCTTAATGTCATCCACACACCTATCAATCTACTATAAGGACCAACCTTAATTAAAGGTGTGGTTCATGACATATAAAAATTATATAATTTTTTTACCAATCTATATAGTTTAATACAATCTTTTGTGTATCATACATTGTCCAGAGTCCATATCTCGATAATTAAATTGATTTCATTGGTCTAAAACAACTAATAATATATTGTAACTATTTAGGGCCTGTTTATTCACTGAAACAATTGAAATAAATTGATTGGAGTAAATGACTGAACTGAAAGTTTCTTCTATGAAGGCTTAATAACTAGACAAATAAAAAAAGAGCTGAAATGAGTTTTTTTGATCTTTTTTTGATTTTTTTTTTTTTTTTTTGACAAACTGAACTGATTTTAGATGAAGTAAACAGGGTTTAGTGCATAATTTGACTTTTTCACTCACATAAGTATCACAAACCGTTCCAGCGAAGTTATTTATGTAATGATACATTAGTTCTCAGTTATCTCATATACAAACCAAAAAAAAAAAAAAAGAAAAAAAAGTTGACACGTGAATAGGCTCAAATAACGCACTGTCTGTTGTACCACGCAAGCTCAACAAACCTGTCACCGTTAAAATTTCCCGCTTAACCTTCCCGCAAAAGAAAACACATACCAAAAATATAGAACAAAATCTCGTACTTTCTAAGTGAGACAAAAAAGAAAATCTTCAAAACAAAAAAAAAAATGTTATAAGAGGAAGTAAAAACTGGATTTAAGAGAGTATAGACCATGAATCGTATAAAACAAGAACAAATATAGAAATAAAAATGGATTTAATATTATTTAGGTAAATTCATAACCTAAAATTGTTGATTATCTACAAGTCTGATTTTATTTTTTATTCCCCTTTCATTGTATCATCTTTCCACCGTTGATTGCAGGGGGGGGGGACGCTCACTAAGATGTTTTCCTCCATTCTACAGGTAATCACAATTCATTTTTGTTGTATTTTACTTTTTACTTGTGATTGTGATTTATGTTATTACAATGATGTTGTGGTTTGCACAAATTAGTTAATGTGCTTTACTATAGTTAGTTTAAGGATTTTTGTTAGTTGATCCTCGGTATCAGTTGGCGTGACACAACATGTTCGAATTTTCAATTACGTGAAGAATTTGAAGGTTTCATGCTTATGAGGTATATAAGCTAATGAGGACTATAAGTTTAGTATAGTTATTTTAAATTGACATGGACAATGAATGATGCTCATTTTTAGCTTGTATTCCCCTAATTAATATCTATTTTACTCTTTTATTTACATTGTTGTTCTAGGCTTCGGCGCCTTTTTGTTAGAGGATTTCTTTTTGGAATTTGTGAGTTGATTTCGTGGTGGTGCACATTTCGAGTTTGATCAATTGAAATTCTCTCCCCCAAACATTGTATTATCTATGTTGCTTTGGGCCCGTTGTGTTATTTGGTTAAATGGGCTAAGCTATGTTTGGTGTTTTATATTAACAACAAACAATATGTTGACTCCCAAAACTCGATGAATGTGTCCAAATTAACTTGAAAATTATATAAGATCAAAAAGAATCCGGTCTTCTCAACAATTAATACCACCTTGACAACTTCTTTTATTTTAAACATTTTAGGAAATTAATATGACTTCACTTACAATAGGGACCTATTAAGTAGATGAGTACACTACAAATGTATATGGTGACAATTCATGGGGCAATTGAGTTCATCTTTGAAAGGCATTGATGATAGTAGATCATGGAGACTCTTCATGGGTAGCGGTGGCACTTGTTTATGTCTGGGTAGGGGCTGTTTATTAGCTAAAACCAGTGAGCTGAAAGTTTTTTTAAAAACGATTAAGAGTAGCAACAAGCTTGAGCTAAGCTGATCTGATTTAAGCTGAAGTGAAACGGCCTTACTGCTAAGGTCGTAACTGCGTGTCGGATACTTTAGGGTGGTTGGGGTTGTGGTTACTTGGGACGTGTGGAAATTCCCGAGGTAGTAAACGAAATTTTGATGACACAATCATGAATGATGATCATCTCTAATGTAGCTAGCTTAAGTAACACTATCATAACTAGGCCAGGCCCGACGTAGCAGTGCTCGTGATTTTAGGGCCTCAATATTATTAGATATAGATTTATTGTACAGATTTCAAGGAAAGTGGTTTATTGGCTTCGTGGTCTGAAATTGGTTTATACCCCA
>PYUH01000042.1:39514-99263 GCA_016808085.1 Suaeda aralocaspica | reverse complement strand
CAAAAAAAAAAAAAAAAAAAAGAAAGAAAAAAAATAAAAGTTGACACGTGAATAGGCACAAATAACGCACGTGTCTGTGTACCACCGCAAGAGCCAACAACCTGTCAACCGCTTAAAATCTTCCCGCTTAAACCTTCCGCAAAAGAAAAACACATTACCAAAAATATAGAAGCAAAATCTCGTACTTTCCATAAGTAGACAAAAAAGAAAATCTTCAAAACAAAAAAAAAAATGTTTAAAGGGAAGAAAAACATGGGATTTAAGAAGAGTATTAGACCATTGAATCGTATAAACAAGAACAAATATAGAAATAAAAATGGATTTAATATTAATTTAGGTAAAATTATACCTAAAATTGTTGATTATCTAAAGTCTGATTTTTATTTTTATTCCCCTTTCATTGTATCATCTTTTCCACCGTCTGATTTCGCCGCTCCACTAGATGTTTTCTCCTCTTCTACAGGTAATCAACTTCATTTTGTTGTATTTTACTTTTTACTTTTTGATGTGATTTATGTTATTACAATTGATTGTTGTTTGCACAAATTAGTGTAATTGTGTTACTATAGTTAGTTTAAGGATTTTTGGTTAGTTGATCCTCGGTATCAGGTTGGCGTGACACAACATGTTCGAAATTTTCAATTACGTGAAGAATTTGAATGTTTCATGCTTATGAGGTATAAGCTAATGAGCGTACTATAAGGTTTAGTATGTTATTTTAAATTGAACATGACAATGAATGATGGCTCATTTTTAGCTTGTATTCCCTAATTAATATCATTTTTACTCTTTTTATTTACACTTGTTGTTCTAGGGCTTCGCGCCTTTTTGTTAGAGGATTTCTTTTGGAATTTGTGAGTTGATTTTCGTGGTGGTGCACATTTTCGAGTTGATCAATTGAAATTCTCTCCCCCAAAACATTGTATTATCTATGTTGCTTTGGGCCCGTTGTGTTATTTTGAGTTAAAATGGGCTAAGCTATGTTGTGTTTATATTAAAACAATATGTTGACTCCCAAAACTCGATGAATTTCCAAAATTAACTTGAAAATTATATAAGCTCAAAAGAATACGGTCTTTCTCAATCAAATTTAACACCTTGACAACTTCTTTTATTTTAAAATTTAGGAATTAATATTGACTTCAACTACACATAGTGACCTAATTTAATTAGATGAGTAACTACAAAGTAGTATATGGTACAATTCATGGGGCAATTGATTTCATCTTTGAAGCATTGTGATAGTAGATCATGGAGCACATCTTCAGTGGTAGCGGTGGCACTTGTTTATGTCTTGGGTTAGGGGCTGTTTACTTCAGCCGAAAACAGCTGAGCTGAAAGTTTTTTTAAAAAAAGATTAATGAGTAGCAAAAGCTGAGCTAAGCTGATCTGATTTTAAGCTGAAGTAAACAGGCCCTTACTTGCTAAAGGTCGTACTGCTTTGCGGATACTTTAGGTGGTTGGGGTTGTTGGTACTTGGGACGTGTGGAATTCCGAGCTAGTAACGAAATTTTGATGACACAATCATAGAATTGATGATCATCTCTTAAGTAGCTAGCTTAAAGTTAAACTATCATAACTAGGCAGGCCCGACGCTACGCAGGGCCTCGTGATTTTAGGGGCCTCATATTATTAGATATATATTATTTGTACCAGATGTTACAAGGAAAGTGTTACTTGGCTCAGTGGTATGAAAAGTTGGTTTATAACCCAAGAACCCGAGTTCAATTCTTACTCCATGTGTTTTTTATTTTTGTCATATTTTTTAGCTATTAAAGGATGTCTTTCCTCTTCTCTCCTTTCTCTCACTTCTAAATCACGTTTCAAGTGAATATGTATGTGTTTTCGTGTTCTTATGTCTTTATGAACGGAGTTTATCTAATTAATAAAATAATTATTTTTTTATAAAAAAAAAAAGTAAATTTTAGATTCAAGGGCCTTGTATTAAAAATTTGAACAGGGCCTTTAAAATCTCAGCCCCGGACTGACCATGTAACTAGGTAGCTACTCATTTACTCAATATTGGAGAACAATATCTACGGTAAAGTCCTAGCATGACAGAACGACGAACCACTATCAATCAAACTCCAAAATACTTGTTATTTACCTTGATTGTGCTCTATGTTTAAAAAAATTTAGAGTTACAAACAAATTCGAATTCTGCAGTAGAGCGGCCCTAGCTATAGTAACTAGACTTGAGAAGTATGAGTGTTTGTTTCTCAAAAGGACTTATCTTTGTAAAAGCAGAACTATTGAGTTCATGTCACCCATTTAGAGGCTGACAAAAACAGAATCAATCCTTTATTTGAAGGATTTCTTGACTTAATGTATTCAAGAGTCACTGTCTTAAAGGAAGATATTGGTGCCAAAATTACATAAAAGATTGATGTTAACTATAAATTATACAAGGAATTTTGGTGTATATGTTCAAGTATCGCCATTGGCTTTATTTTTCCCGTACAATGTTATGTTTGTGTCTCTTTTTCGCAACCTCTTTGGTAGGTTTATACCATGTTGGCTTGGCGTGTGCCTATGTCAGCTCTAATCTACCCCCTTTCTGAAAAGAAGAAGGGGGGTTTGTGGAATTCCTTAGTAACGCAATAATTCTCTAGGTGATTTGTGAAATTGTCTATGTTCATGTGATTTTGATTGTTAACATATGATTTTAGGAAGGATTCAACATGTTACCTTTAAATATCAAGGACGATGACTTGAGAAATTTTCTTGCATAAGTGCGTGCATTTTAACAGTTTTTCAGAATTGGGTACAGGCAAGCCCATTTTGGGAAACCAGGACTCGGTGAAGGAGAAGCTGGTTGAATACCTTAAATCTGATATGTATCTATATGCCCCTTTGGAAGCAACTCAACATCGTGATGATTTTAAAGTGAAAACTGTAATATCTTCCCCTAGAGGTATGAATCTGTTTTTCATGGGATATGTGTGTGAATGTACCTCCCATTCGTTTCCCTGACCTTATCCCAAGGCAAGATTTATAAGTTGAATTAGATACTAGATATCATCCACCTTCAAATAATTTACTTATGTTTTTGCTTCTATTTATTCTATTTTGTCACTTTTTGGGTTTGATGTTTGGTTCATTCTTATTGCAATTTGAATGAATGACAATGTATTAAGCAATGGCTTAGTTGGACAAACAACTCTAAGCTGATAGATTATGATTTTGGTTGTCCAATTTTTGCGTATGTACAATAATTTTCTTGTGTGCTCTCCTGCTGTCTGTAGGACAGGAATTGCAGTTTATGAGAGTAACTAGTACAGACTTTCCGAAAAAGATTGCCTGGCAGACAAAAAAAATGTCAGAAAATTCTGTGGTTGAGAAGCGTGTGAATCATGTCTTTGAAGGTGTTCCACATGACGCAAACGTGATACCTCCTCAAACTCCAGCAGTTGAAGAAGTAAAGAAGCAAGCTGCTCGTAGGAGCAGTCGATTATCAACAAACTCTCAGGTTCCATTTATTGTAAGCCCACTTGAATCACATTATGCTTTGCTTCCCCAAAGTTTCACTATGCATATTCAATTTTTGTTAATTGTTGTGCCACATTTAGTTCCATCAGTTAAATGGTCACTTGTTTGCAAATTGATATATCCATGTTGCATGGCTATGATATTGAGACATCTTGTGTACTCTTGATAGATTTTGCGTTTCTGCGTGTAACGTATGCGTAAATAATACAGAGTACTCTGCTTATGAACTTGATACAGGTGATTGCTAATGATGTAATAGGAAGTAGATGATCTAGAAGATTAGTAGTATGTGATATAGGATGGAGGATCCTACTAATAGTAGGTATATCGTAGCATTTTAAGTACATTATACTAGTGGTGAAGATAGATGAAGGATTAGTGCTATAATGAATGGAATGTCAAAGAAATGATGGTCACATACTCACATGGGTGGTTTGCAAAGTTGCATCCCTATACTACGAGTCTACGAAGATTACTATACAAAATATCACAATTCAATTGTAGAAGATGTAAAGTATATACCCCGCTACATGATTTCATGGTTTAACCAAAAATGGCTTCGATTAGTTAATACTACGTATTTTTGATGTCGGAAGCCTAGTTGTGTGGTGAACGAAGTTACAAATTAGTCTGAAAGTGGAAAACTAGTGCATTAGCTGCTGAATATCCTCAAATAACCCCTTTACTAGTTCCACAGCAATCAAAAGGTCATTAATTTTCTTATTCTACCATAATTATAGAGTATTAGATATCCAATGCCGTACTGTGATATTTGTATACAGTATCAGATACTACATAGTTTGTTTCCCTTGATTATAATTAGCAGAGGACGGAGTCTAGAAGTTATAAACCGACTTTTCTATTTCGATTAGGTTAGTTTGTTTCAAGCGATGAATGTATGTGGTTTGAATAACGATTCATATTCAGCCTTTGGAATACAGTTAAGCTTGAATCTGATAATTTAGAATGTGTACATATGCTCTCAATGGTTCGATGATGTGATTATTTTTAACAGTGATGTGATCTTTTTCAATATGTTATAATTTCTTGGTACATTATAATCTTTTTTTACCCTGCAACGTAATAACTTCAATGATGCTTTTTTAATTAGCTACATGGCTTACATCCAAACATATACTCCGTAATACAGAATACTGATAAAATAGATTGAGCTTTACTTGTATTTTGATTTTTGTACTTTGGTACTACTATTGGTTTATTGTCGTTGTTTTATATAGTTCTGCGGCTCAAATTCGATGTTGCTATTTTGGTGTTGTTTTCGCAGGTTGATAAGCACTAGAGTAGGAAGTTGATCGATCTTCACAAATGAAAATTAGGAGGAACCATAGAAAAGCAAGGCTGATTTCAGTATTTACAATCTGTAATAAACATGTATTATGCTAAATTTCTTATATGGAGTATTTTTTGTTGTCTACTTGTAAATACGTAGTAAACTAATTTCATGCTTTTGCATAGATGGTGAATTTTGAAACTAAGCTCGAATGCTTTGCAAAAATGATCTTAACCGTCATATGGGCGGTGAGCTGTTTTGCTTCAAATTGTCTAGTATCATACTACAATACTTGTTTTGTGCCACATGATTCTTATAATCGATGAATTTGTATCACTAATTAGAAGCGACAAACGCCATTGATGAGGACAAAATTTGATTTGACGTTTAAAATTTTATAGTGTTTGGATGATTTTTACAGCTAAATTATTTTTGAATGAGTAATTGAATATTCAACTTTGATATAATCCGGACCCGTATCTCAGGTCCGGACTGGATAGTTGAACATACTGATGATAGGCGATTGACCCGAATAATGCGGGGGAAATAAAAGGTTGCATAGATGAAGTCGCCTGAAATTCCTTATATAGAGAAGAATTGGAGGCAACATTCTCAAGAAATGGAAATGTACCCATGTGGAGACCATGTGAAAGATTGGATTTGTTGTTTGTTAAAAGCCAAATTTATACACTTTTGAGTTTTGCTCTTTTATTTTCTGTTTTCTGGTCCCACCTTCCTCATTACCGCCATTTTTTCATTGTTCACAAGTGCGTCTGTACTCTATATACGGCTATTTTATTTATTTATTTTTTTAAAAAAATGGTTATACTTATTGATACTTATTTAGGTTGATTTATGCTTACCAATAAAATGGATTATTGGATTCATATTGGGTTGAAATGTTGAATAACAAATGAAATTTATTAACTTAGTAAGGTATATACTTTGAATCGGAATTTGGCGTTGTCTAGCTTTGACTTCAAGGTTTGGCCATTTTGGATTCGATAATATTTGGTTTGATCGATGTGGGATTTGGTCGGGACTAGGAAACCAGATTAATCTAAAGGTGCAAAATTTTTTATATAAATGAAATTTTTGTAATTATGTTGAAAAATTTGCCATAGTCCCTCATTTTGTTGCACAAATAACTACTTTACCCTTCATTTTTTTTAATCAAAATATTATATGACACCTTGCATAGACCGAACAAATGGGAAAAAAAGTCATTTTGCTTAATGTATTGTGCAATTGAGCTCGAAATTAGACATTGTCACATTATATTGATGGTCAATCTTTACTCGAAATCATGTTTGACCATAATAATAATAAGTAGTGGTCTTATTACCTTTGATTGACATCAATATATAAGTATCAACAACATAACACTTTTTCTAATTGATTTGGCTTAATCCTACATACAAACTACAGTCCTATTACATATTCACATCAGTTGTCTTATATTTAGCTTTTTTTTTAATTATATCTTACATAATAAATATACTACCTCCGTTTCATATTAATTGCAACAATTAGGTATTATTTGTGAAATATAAAATATTCAATTGTTGCAACTAATATGAAACGGAAGTAATAATATGGATCAATTTCTCGCAAAAATATGGATTATTAAACGAAAAATATCAACAAAAAAATAAAATAAAATAAAAAAGGGTGTTAATTGCATGCTAAAAGGGGAATTAATTGCTTCGGAAGTGACATTTGGTGTGTCAATATTAAGACCAGCAAAGTCTTTCTAACTTGTGTTATGTACTCGTCATTGCATGAGTTGTAGTTATAGTTGTAGGGGTCAATGAAATTGATATCTTTCTTTTTCACCCCTTAATTAATTAATTAACTAATTAATTATCACTATTTTTTCATTTGCATTATTGATTTTAATTATTGAATCAAATTGCGTACTTAATTGAGTTTTTTTTTCTTAGTACTCACATGCATGCCATATTGTTCATTGGATAAGATTTGAACAACTTGACTTTGGACTTGATTTCATGTAGATGTACGGAAGGTTTAGTGATTTGTACATTGTACTACTAATAATCCATCTCTTTGGTTTCTTCGCCCTTTATTATAGTTCATTGTATGAACATTGTTGAATTTCGCTCACCTTTTTACTAATCATCTTAGTTTGAACTTACTACATTTGTGCAAGTAGTTGTACATTAGGTTATGCTATTGGTTAATCCATAGTGTATGGGGGATTTTTTTTTTGTGATATATCTTAGTCCACCATATGATAAAAAAAATTCCCTTAGAATGTGACGACTTCTAAGAGAGTGTCTATCTTATAAGTTTAAGTAATTGAATTGTTGTCTTTAAAGTTGCAAATATCATTAAATGCACGTAATTGTTTTGACCCTCAACACACAACCAATACCTAAATGAAAAATTGCTCTTCTTTAAAAGTAGTAAATAATCTATCATTAACATTATTATAAAGTTCGTAACAAACTTAAAACACGACCTAACTACAAATTAATTTCTCTTTGCTACCTTTGGATGACCCTTCACCTACTAACTTAATTACCTCACATTACAAGCACCACATTTCTCTTGCCAATCTAAGAACACTTTGACAAAAATGTCAACAAGCATATGGGTATCTACCAAATACAAGAAAAATGTCCAATTACATGAAATAAATAAGGGTTTTTTTTTTCAAAATAAATTAAAAAAAAGAAGAAATAAAAACTTTGTACTAGTAACAAGTAACAAAAGTTGGGTTTGCACAACATTAGGGAAACCCCCATAAATGTTGATAGACTAAAATTTGAATAAAATTTGGCATGTCCTCCAGGGCTTGGGGTGGTGGGCCCTAGCCCACCCATGTGCCTGCATGTGCTTGTCTTTCTACTCAAGCCCCACCATTTTCTCTTTCTTCCTCTTTTTTTTCTCTTAACAAAATAAATTCTGTGTTTTCTGCACCCTTTTCTTCTCCTTCTCATGTGCCTCCCTTCCTCTAATTTCTTTATCCCATTTTCTCTGACTTTTTATTTTTATTTTTATTTTTTCCTTTTCCTAAGGTATGATTTTCATCACCCTTTTTTTTCCTTTCATTTCTTTGGTACTTACTTTTCATTTGGTTCTCTTTTTTATTAACCTTGTATAGCATTATTGAAATTGTTGTTATATTCTTGTGTAAAGTTTTGTATGCAATTCAATAATTTTGTTGGAAACTTGATATTGTATGGTATTACACTCTTTTCCAATATATGTTTGTTGTATGAAGGTACTAGTACAACACAACTAGCTAGCTAGAACTACAACATTATATTGCATAAGCACCCATAATTATTATATTCACATGCTAGTATGAGACCCGAGAAGGAGTCTGATTATCATTTCGTGTTAGGTCGTGTCATGCTTGATATTGGATTAAAAAAAAAAATCTTTGTGCTTTTGGTTATAACAAGTGTACACATGATTTTATATGATATATTGACATGCATTGCCAAATTTCTCTTTGAACAGAAGAATGCAAACTCATGATAATTCTCTCAAGAGAGAATTCTTGAAGAAGTGGATAAAGGGTCTTCAAATATGCAGCTCCACAAAAGGGAAGATGAGCTTAATGGAAAGGAAAAAAGCCATTAAACTATCAGCAGATTTAGCATTAGCTTCAACTAGAATTGGCAAAAGAACATGGAGCCATGCCCTCATTAGGAAGGCCACTAACGACGCCGAAACCGGAGATTTAGCTAAGCAAATCTTAGGTGATGATGATATTGATTGCACAAAAACAAAGTGTAACTATATGTCACAACATAAAACAAGAATGATGATTATGAGTAGAAGGTCAAGCTACCAAAAGAAGAGTGTTGTTTCAAAGAAGAAAATATGCAAGTTTAATAGTTATAAGGTGAAAGCTAGGTCAATGGCAAAGAAATTGGTGAAGAAAAGAACACAAATACTAAAAGGGCTTATTCCTGGAGGAGAATACATGATTGATGAATACTCTTTTTTCAAGGAAACACTTGATTATATTGTTTCACTTAGAGCTCAAGTTGATGTAATGCATCATCTTGCAAATTCTCCTCAACTTTTTATTCATAATTAATTAGTATTCATCAAAAAACAAACAAAAAAAAAAAAAAAAAAAAAGGAAAAAAAAAAACAAAAAAAGTAGGAAATTAAGTTATATATAGCATATAATATGTGTTTAGGCTAAGGGGTATAAACTTATAATTATTGGGTTATTTGGGGATTATTTTTGTATGTAGTATGTTTAGACTACGATATTTACATAAGAATTTGTAACAAAATGAAGAAGAAAAGATTGGTTTTGTACATAGATGGTGAAGTATAAGAAAGTCTATTAATATAAGGCTATCATTGGCCACCTTTTCTTCTAAATACCACATTTTTTCTTTCATGGAGTACCCCTATGTTGAAGACCATAGTCTAATTGTTTTTGAAAATGCACTAACTTTTGAATTTCGATCTCCCTATCTTATACATATGTTGAACTTGACAAAATTAAAATTACTATACTTATTACCTAGCTAAAGGTACTAGATAACAAATTGCCAACTTGCCATTAGGTCTAGGTAACCTGTTGAATCCTTATATAACATCCTCAATAACACATTTGAGAGTCCCAAATGATAAAAGAAGAGAGAATTAAACACTACTGCCAAAAGATTTTAAGGTGGAACATCCTAAATTATATTCTATAAATTAGTCTTTCTCTCAATAACGAATGTGTCACAGCCCGAGAGAGACTCAATGTTGATAAAAAGGATAACAAACTCAATCACCGATAAATATTACATGCATATGCTTTAAGAACAATGAGATTTTAGTTTGTCCTTTGTAGTCCAACCTTTTGATCATACACAATGCGTGCATAATATCAAACATTTATTACCGAATGTGTGAATTGAACAAACTAGTGTTAATAGAAGACTAAGTCGTTACCCTAATGACAGCTAAATGTTCATACAATAATAATGGCATTGTCACATTGATCATACCATGTCACCTCCAATTATAGATGCGCCTAGCTAGTATTGTTAATCGACAAGAAGAGATCATATCATCATGAGACATGTTGATTTGTCCTAATAATATATAGACTAAAATGTACGATGGAAAATCATCTCCAACTATGAGAAACAATTATGGATTTGTAGAATTAATCATTATGTTTAATTAAAAAGTTGCAAGTACCAAACTACCATGCTTAAGAATATATATATATATATATGTGTGTGAATATCATCATTTTGTTGTAGATTTTGTAGGTGTCAAAGTTAGAATCTGAAATTTTGACTTAGTGACATACAGTGATACAGCCGCTAATTAACACTATGGAGGTGTTTGCTTAGTTTAGCTAAGCTAATCTTATTATGGAGAAAAGAGTGGTTAAAGTCAATTGCTTAACACTCTTATTTGAATATTTGGAAGTTAAGATAGGTTTACACCCATTATACAACAATAAAATCTACTAACCTATCTTTAAGCAAAAAGATAGAATTGGCTGCACAAGTCGATAATTTACTATACTAGGCCATGTGGTGAACCAGCCTTGTCTAAAGCTATGTGAGGAAGTAAAGTCAATTATTTTTTATGATCGTTATGTAATATTCCTTGATTTTTTTTTTTTACTTGCTATATTGGATCAAAAAGTTTTTACGGTTTTGGTTTAATGTAGTAAGTAAAAAAAATCGAGGGAGTAATAAACATTGATAGTTGATATGTCTAAAGAATAAACTAACCTTGAATCTATATAGCCCATCACAACATATTTAGCCTTTGTTGATGTACCATACAATTAATTGTGTCAAGTTGATAATCTTAAATTTAATTTTTTTGTATCTATTTATAACTTATAACAATATGATTGATCCTTACTCAACCATAACCATCAAATTGAATACACAACCATCATGTATATGATGTACAAAAAGCTAGATGATTATGCAATCATGTTTAGATTAAGAATGATAAACTAAGCATAATAGTTCTCAAAATAAAAGAATTTTGAAGATGGGGTATCATCAACAGAAAGGAATTCAAATATGAAAATAAGCACTTTGAAGAAAAAACATCATCATTTTCGTGGCGGGAATTTTGTTAAATTTGACGATATTGAGCCTGAAGCAGAATCATAGTATATTAAAGTGGTGAACTTAAGCTTAAAATTAGTTTAATAAAATTTCATTTAATTTATCATAAAATAAGATAAAAACAAATAAAATCAAATATGTAAGTTAAAATAAGTTGAAAAGAAGAGACTCTTGTGCGGGAGGTTGAGAGGAAAACAACAACATAGTATGTTTTTGGGCAATAAGAAACCACAGAAGGTATGTATAGATGAGTATGATGATAGTGTTGTTTCAACTCCAACCTATCACAGGTGGTCCTGCTTGTCACTCACACGCCCACAAAAACAATTCAAAGGTATAAATTAAATTAGCAAAAGTTTATAAGTTTTGGTCTTCACGAGTGTAATCATCACTATACACCTAAGGTTATTCACTAAGAGACTATATATTGTTATATCCTTAATTATAAGAATAATATGGACAATAACTATTTCTTATAAGATTAATTAAATTAAATGAAACTTAAAGCAACTCCCATAGACTTTCTCAATATTGCTACTTTTTTTAAAAAGCTCTTTATATTGGTGCTTTGTATGAAGAAAAAAAGTGAAAAGAGGCTAATTGTAATTAACAAAAGCTCCTAATTCATTAATAAAAAAAACAACAAAATAAGTTTAAATGTCTTCTTATTGATTGGTACTTGGAAGTAATCATGGATAGAAGAACTAACCAATCAAATTTGTAAAAGGAAGTTTGAAGTAATCAATTAATTACAATGATTTATGTCGTTAATATCTTACTTTATCTAATTCGACTAAATGCATGCATGGTGTCATTTTTTTTTTTCAAATGTGGGCTTTCCAAATGAACATATCAAAGATATATTTCAATACATATACCATAACTCATCTACCTTTCTTTTCTAGATGAAATTATTGAGCATTAGGTGCAATGGGCCTCATGTTGCATCTATATTTATAGCTCAATAAGTTCTGCTCCAATGTGAGGAGTGTAAGGGCTGTTTATTTTAACTTAAAATCAGTTCAATTCAGTTCGTCTTAGTTCAGCTCAATTGTTTTCAGCTGAAGTAAACAGGTCCTAATAGAGTATAAAATCTATTCGTGAATCTCAACCATCACCATAAACTTTCGATTGAGTTAATCCTCTAATACCTATTATCACTTAACATCATCTTCCATTTCCAATGGACATACTGGCCTTATCCGTTTTAAATGACCTATCTTTGACCATGTTAATCATAATTTTTTTTCACCCAATCAAGTTAATTCAATTTAAAAGAATAAGATCTTAGATACAAGTGAAATATAATGAACTAAATTGATTCAAGCGCATTAATACATGATCAAAAATGACATAATCCAAGAATATAAGTGTAATTGCTTGGAAATTAAGCCAAATATTGTGGGACTCGAGTAGTATAACAACTATCAACATGATCAGGCAAAGTGCAAAGTGTGTTTAAGAGCAACAATTTGCCACTTGGCATTACCTTATTGCTGGGGAAGGGAGCTGAACATGCCAAGTGGGCCCTTTTAATTAGCTAAACCATTCTTAATACCCTTCTTAATCATACTTTCCAACTAAGCAAATAAATGATCCCTATATACATTTCTTTCTTTTTGAGGCAACTCTGAGAGATTTTTTTACTATTTTTAAATTTGATGTGCAATGACAAGAACAGCCTGCATGAACTATTGGTTTAGCCTCTCTGAGAGATCTCTCTCACACATGAACTGTTTCACCTGCTCCCATAATTTGTGGTCACTACTCGATCATATACAATTGAGAGTTGTATTGTTGAGTAATTGAGTATGTATGTTCTCGATAAACTTTAGGAAGAAAATGATAACTTCGTAAAGTGTTTATGGATTTTAGTACCCCTCTTATATCTTATGGAAGTACATGATTCTATGCAAATTTGATGATGTAAGGTAATATACACATCCAAATGTAGCTATCATGATACTGGCTCAAATAACGCGTATTTATATTAGATACATTTTTTTTCTACTCTTATTTTTTGAAATACACCCTGAAATCCGTCTATGCGTATACTCCACGTTAGTTGTCTATAATTCTAGTCATACTACTGCTATATCAGTGTAAAATAATATAAAAAAAACGCACTAAAAATTTCAGTATACAATTTGATTTCAATTTCATATTTCAACCCGCTAACCTAATTATTGAACAAATTGCATTTTACACAAGCCTCATACTATAAACGTTTATCACTACCTTGAAATTAGTTAAAGTCTATATCATTGCATTAGATCAATTGTATGATTTGTATCACAAATTATTAAGTTGTCACCATGAAAATAACTAGTAAATTAAGCTTCATAGTATTGTAACTATATCTCTCAAATGAAACTCAAATTGTAACAATTAGTTCACTATCCTCCTTGATTAACTTTGCTCAATAAATTCATAGTTTGTATCAAAAAGAAGAAAACATAAATATGGAAGCGAGTAGTGGTTCAAGTGATCCTAATGATACTGAAGGAGGTGTCCTGTTCCCAAATGCACCAACTTTCCAAGCAAATAAAGCAGTCCATGAGCTACTTTCTAGATATCTATATCAAAATAAATGGACCATATTGTTAGCTAATCTAAGCATTTACATATAATAACAACTAAGGAAACGACATAATGTATTACATCAACTAATAAACGTCCCATATTCTAAGCCTTTTATTTTTCTTTTTTTATTAAATGGTTAAAAATCTAGAATAGAATAATATTAATCTTAGTTATTTATATACATCTACTCTATATAAGTGCTTGGGTACACTTCTATATATTCTACTTACAGACTTTAATAATCACCATACTAAACAAACAATCTAACCATGGATCATGAACATAGTAATAACCTCATGGTTTCAACAATACTTTCCGAGTCACAACCTGAGACTATGGACTTCCTTTCTAATGCTTGGTGCAACTTTGCTGTTCAAGCTCTACAGCCTGAATGGCATACAGATAGTAGCACCATCAGTTCATTTGATTTGGTAAGTTGCATGCCTCAATATATTCTTTTTATTTGTATTAGTTTTTACAATTGAAGTTTTTCTTATATCAAAAACCTATTATTATGGTGATGGGCTCTTTGAATAATTTATAACTCTTTCCGTACATATTCCATGATCTCCTTAACAATGTCATCCCAAAATGTTGGGATTAATATGGAATGTTACGCTGGAAGTATGTAACAGAGTATATGATGCTTGATAAGACATTATAAAGCTCCTTTTTTGTTCGGCAGAAAATGGAAAAGAATAGTCCAAAAATGGACGATGCTGATTATACGAATTCATCAATACCTCCTTGGAAGTCAAATGATCTCAAGGTAATACTCTATACTAACCTTTCACGGGGGCATTTGATATAAGAGCTAGGATAAAGAAGAATAAGGATAAGGAATTGATGCGTGGGATAGAAAATAAATAAGTATTATGATATTATCTCATGTTTTATAAGATAGGAAATAAGGATAATAAGTGCTAAAACTACTAAACTACTCTTATAAACTCTTTTAATTTTATTAAATTATTTTCCTTCATTAAGGATAATATGATACATTTACACTACATCCCTAATACAACTCCCCTTAGATATATATTTTGAGGAATAACTCACCATTTGTATCCTTATCCATCTCCATCCCTCAAAACAAACATGATTTTTCCCTAATCCCTAATCCCTCTCCCCTTAATCCCTTATCCCTACCCTTCGCTTTTTATCACTCAAACCAAACACCCCCTTAAAGGAGTTGGATGATGGACTTCATACAAATAAAATATTATTACAAATTGACTCATATCAAATCTCACGGTGATATATTTCAAATCATTCTCAATTTCTCACCAATCATATTAATAATTATTTTTTATTTAAATAAGTGACATGTCAACTAAAAAATTATCATGCCATGTAATAATTAAATGAATGATATTTATATACTACGTAATTAATTTGACCAATAAGATAAAGATTAAAAATTCATTATTTAGATCAATATTTTGTAAATGATATATGCATTCACAAAAAAATGATAAATTATCATCATTTAAATACTATTGATGCCATTGTAAAAATTACCTTTAAAAATGAGATTTATCATTGCACGAGCTTATTTATTTATTTATTTATTTATTTTGGACAAAAGTACAAAAAACTGAAGACAATTTCTCTAGTTCTTGATCATGTTTAGCTAATTTAAAGCTATACTTCTCTAGTTTCAATTTGAAACAGTTTCTATTATAGTAATTACTTATTAAATATTGTTTGATAATAAATGTTTCATCACATTTCAGTCTTGGATATGGATGCAACAAGCCATGCACCCGGAATTAAATTATAATGGCAGCAGGAAATGGGTACAAATTTTCTTATATTTTTATGGCCTTAATGCTATAGAGGAACACCTATTAAATTAACACAATATTACAAGTTGTAATCATTCTTTTGGTAAAATTTCGTATTACCAGTTTCAATGGAAGGTGCCTTTCGGAAATGGGTCAATAAAGAAGTGGCTGAAAGATATAAAAGACAAAAGGAAAGAACACAAAAGGCTGCAGAGAGCAGAAGTTCATGCAGCCTTGTCAATAGCTGGGCTTGCTTCAGCTCTAGCGGCTATAGCTGACGAAACCTCAAAAGGGCAGACCAGGCATGAGTCGAGCCCAGCCAGGAGTGCGGCTTTGTCATCAGCCGCAGCCATTGTGGCTTCTCAATGTGCCCAAATGGCAGAATCAATGGGAGCTAAGAAGGAACAACTTGGCACTATTATAAGCTCAGCTATGAGTGGAACCTCCACAAGTGATATACTCACTCTCACAGCTGCTGCAACAACTTGTATGTTATCATATTCCCCTGACCTCATTTGGTTTCAATCTTAACTATTGGAAACATAATCATGCCAATCAGGATTTTCAAATACATAATAGTAAACAAATTAATTCTGGTACTCGTCCTATGACAGCATTACGAGGGGCAGCCACACTGAAAGCAAGAGCAGGGTGCAAGAATAGATTAAACGGAGCGCCAATTATGCCAATTGACGAGGACAGTATTAAGCTTGATGATGATCAGGATTTTGAGAAATACAGAACTGTGTTGGCTAAAGGTGCAGCGCTCACTATAGAGACTTCAAGTGGTATGCATGTTTTTATAGTAGTATATCTGTTTATTTTTTTGTTAAAAAAGTTACAGCTTCACACACTCACACATTAGCTTCCCATAATTAGTAATTCAGAATATTATACAGATACAGACTATACAGTTATTATATTAGGTACAGAGTGTACTTTGAACTACCCCATAATACAGTACACAATTACTCCATGAGTCAAAACTTAGCTCTAGAAGGCCATAGTAGCCAAACTCCAACATAAGGACATCATCAAATTTTTTTTCATGGAACAAAAGGCATGAAGGGGGGACAAAGTTTGGAAAATTCTGTAATTTTGATACTTGATTAGTATGATTAAGGCTAGAACATAATTAGCAGCCTAAAACCTGTCTTGGCGCATTTTGTCTCTTGTCCCCATAAACAGAGGATGACAGAGTAACGTCAAATCAAACAAGATCAGGCTAAACTTGCTAACAACATTTGTTATATTGATAATTGTTAAAAATCATAACATTAAAAAAAAAAAAATTAAAAAAAAATTCAAAATTAAAAAAAAAAAAATCATTGTGTGATGTAATTTGTATACAAGTATTGGTACGGACCTAATAAAAGCAAAAAAAAAAAAAATGACATTTCCCGTTTTGATTTAAGCACTCTACACTGTAAAAACACAATTTCCGATGCTCTTCTCACAATATAAATCCAAATGATGGGATTCAAATAGGGCTTGAACAATCAATTAGTAATTAGTTAACTACATCTTTATCGGTGAGACTTAGCTATACACCCAATGTCCCAAAGAGGGATAAAAATCTTAAACTCACCCCAAAAGGAATTGGCATCCACCAGGTGAAGACTTGACACGATTATCATTCTTTACTCTACCATTTGTATCTCCCCGCATATTCCCGCGTATGTATACAAATAGTACATACATTCATTTACCTTATACTGCTTATACCCTTTGAAATTCTTGCATACTATACTATATTTTTCCGTGAGATACATCCCTTACATACTATGACTGGTGGGTTGACAGGGAAATGCATGGTCAGGATTGTCTCCATACATCTAAACAACGAGGCAAAGGTATGTACTTAGGCCCTATTCTCCTTGACTTGCTTTTACTTATTTCAGCAAAAATAAGTTCATTTCAGCACAAATGAATTCAATTCAGCAAAAATAAATTTAATTGAACAAAAATAAGTTTTAATCCTTAATAAATTGATAATGATTTCAGCAATAATAAGTTCAATTCAGCAAAAATAAGTTCAGGTAAGTGAAAATAAGTTCAGTTCAGCAAAAATAAGTTCTAATAAACAAAAATAAGTTCAGATAAGCAAAAATAAGTTGACGAGAATAGGACCTTAGTTTTAAAACTTCAACATTACATGATGTAATGTGTAATCCAGAGGTTATTAGTTAAGCTAGTCCAAAGGTCGAGAGCTGAGTTCAATTCTCATCCAACTCACTTTGAGAGTATACCCTTATTTATCCCCAAACCTCAAAGTGGGTGAGTTTTTGACAGTCAAACCCCAACATAGGCCCAAAATTATTATCAAGAGAAAGAAAGATAAAAGGAAAAAAAAAAAAAACAATTGAAAACTATAAACTCTTATTTCCAGTTTCCAAATGAAAAAGAAAAAACAATTAGAAACTTACAGTGATATGGACTGATGAATCCACCTCTAACCATGTTTCTAAATAACATTTGCTACTGTAACCCAGATAAGAAAAGATTCAGCTGAAGAAAACTAAAGACGATAACAGTAAAGATATAATAGAAGTGAAATATACTTAAAAGCAACAAGCTTTATCATTCATGAGAATAGCATATTCCTAAATGGCTAAATGCAGTTTTTTTTCGCTGACACAGGTGATTTTGAGGATAATGAAACGCAATTTGTTGAGCATAGTTACAAGCAAAAAGGATTGTAAGCAAGATAATGTCATCTTTATTAAACTTGCTTCTTAACCTACACACCGACTTATTTTAACAATGTAATCAAAATGTTCAGGTCTTGTTCTGGATCTACATGCTGAGTTGTACAAAGATGCAGGAGGAGATGAATTTGATACATGTTATCGAATCGTATTAACAACAACAAGAGGGCCAATGAAGATAGACATGGTTGATGATTACGAGTGTTACAAGATGTGGGCAACAACCATCAATCAAATGCTGATGTTGCCTCCAGCATTAACAAAATATGAGCTTCAATTCTGCAAATATTGAGAATATATATTGATCCTGCCACATTTTATGAAATCTAGCATTGTATTTTGCTGCTGTATAATCTAGATCCTACATAGAAGGGGTTCTACAAAAACTCAATTCTCATTGTACTTTCGCTTCATTGCTTTCGCTCATCAATTATATAAAGTATATCAACTATGTCACTCAAACTCCACTAACTCTACTTCTAGTATATAAGCTAGCATGCTGCACAGATAAAAGTACTAACAGCCATGATCATTTTATTACCATTTTTACGTTATTTAGTCCAAAAACAAGTCCCATGTTTATGCACAATTCCTATACGACTAAGACCCACACCCACATTCTATTCCTCTATGTTCCCCTCTATGTCAATCTTCGTACCCTCCAACAATGTTTAGCTTAAACTAGGACAGCACAAAGACATGAAAAAGATCCTCACAAGAGTTCATATCATATCATATTGCTCAACAAATTAGCCATAATCATGTCAAATTTAACTGATATTTCCTGCCTCCATTTATCTGAAACCGCCAAATTGACAAATGACAAAAATGGTCCAAATTATCAAACATCCATATAATCCTAGTTCTTAAATTTTCCATGCACCACCCATCAACCCAAAGGCCATTTCCCCAACGGATACAATGCTGGACAACTGGATGCCAAATACACAAATGCAATGTACCACAGCCACTCCTCTAATTTGCACAAAGCAATTATTTTCAAACAATATGCATCTAATGATGATACAATAATTACACAGGGGTACTAAGAAAATGCCAATAGACAGTTCACAAAACAAAAACTAAAATACCCAATATTACATTGTCACTACACAACCAGACAATTCACAACATTGTTAAAAGTAAGCCTCCCATCAACTATTTACCTCATAGTACCACAGGCTAGGGTTGCACCTAAGTCTAGAGAACAGTCATAAACAAATAAAAATTCAAAAGAAAACAAACCTGATGTGAATCTGCTGAAGTGGACATAACCAAGACCTTTACTATGAACTGCAATAGCTTCATTTTTTTCAAATGAATACATCCGACTTATTATTTTTGACATGAGTACATTCTACTTATTTTATCTTTCATTTTTTTCACCTTCCCACTGTATTCTACCTATTTTGCCCTTGTGTCATCAGCTCAATAGAAGTAGCCACTAGTCCACTACCCCACATGTTTCCCCTAAAATAGATACAAAATCACGGAGTAGCAAGCAAAAAAAGACTTCGCCTTAAATACTAAAAGTGACCCCTTTCAGCACAATAAGCAAAAATTGTCACATGGAATAAATTAAAATTGCTGAGTTAGCACCTTTTATAGATTGGCACCTTAAATAATTTTTTTTTTTTGCGAACTAGTATCTTGGCCGTTCACACCTCATTTTGTCTTTGACTCTGTTAACTTTGGTTATGTTTAGTGCTTTAATTTATATTTGCACCTTTTTTCTCATAATCCTTTCCTCTTCATTCAAACTCAATGAAACAACCCTTCATTAATCTGTTAAACTCTCTTCTTTCAACCTAAGATTCACCTTTTTTCTTTGAATCGCCATTAACGAAAAGCTCAACAACAATAATCTCCTAATTCATAATTAAAAAATATTATCAATTAAACCACCACCCCACCACCAACACCCATTCATCACCTTTCTTCCCAACAGTACCTACTGCCAGCCTCCTTCACCAGGGACCTTGCTCTGCCACCACCACCGACCCCCATCACCACCAGAATCCCAAAACTCAACACCACCTGAAACCCCAATCACCAAAACAATTACTCTATTATCAATTAAACCACCACCACCCACATATACGCATTTCAAACCTCAAACACTCGTATACCACCTCAGTCAAACCCAACCACCACTCCATCCTCAAAAAAAAACTAAACAAAAACAAATAACCCCTGCCAAAACATTTGACGGAGTAGGTTGTTGGGATTCATGAGTTATCCAAATTCAATAGGTTTACTCAAATTGAATTCTAATTTTACCCGAATTGAATTATGATTTGACCCAAAATGAATTATCCAAATTCAATTAGCTTAGTCAAATTATCCTATATTTTTTGTGGTTTTCACATGATCATCCTTATATATATATATATATATATATATACCATTTGTAACCTATATTGACCCCTATTGTTCTCTTAGTTTAAAATGCAAGAGATGCACCTAGTCACACACTGGGTCGCTGGGTCTACACTTTGTCCTCTATGTGCCTTTCATGAGTAAAGGTGTTGCATACAGCTGTCTTCGACCAATCCAACAACCAAACACGACCCATAACCTGTGTTGCCAAGATTCTTCTCACCTGTAACCCGACCTAAACGACACTTTTTTAACTATCATTGTTTTTCATAATACTATTAAATATTTACATTATTTGAGATACTATTAACTATTATAAGAAACTGACAAGTTTACTGTTGCGTGATCATAACAGAGAGGAAAGGGGAAAAGGGTAGGGGGGAATCTCGCAGAGGCACTGAACCTCTCCTAGGTGAGCCTTGGTATGCCCTGGTGCCACTCAGCCTCCGATGGCAATTTTCCATGCACGTGGACAAGCGAGATATTAAACTAAGATTGTTCTATAAGCGGCTAATCAGCTATAACGACCAACATTTCACCATGGTGACAGCTAAAAATCTAGTAGTCACCCGGTCACCCCTATAGCAGAATAAAAATTCTACAAGATATAATGACCATCATTATATCAAAGGCACCTAAAAAATCAACTAGTGACCCATTTCGAAATAAAATAGTCACCCCTATTCCATTATAATGATCCCTTTAAGAGACCCTATAGCACAATAACTTCTTTTTATGCTATAGTGACACCTATTTATCATACTGACCTCCACACCCTAATAGTGACCTCTTCAACAAAATAACATCTTTTGGTAAAATATCGTAACCCTATGTTAATCATAATGATCCCTGAATAGCATTAATGACCCTATTAGCTTGTAAGCTATGGTGAACCCATTTTCGTCATAGCTGACCCTTAATAATGCTTTATAATTCATCATAAAGAAATCATAAAAACTAATCGAGACCCCTTAAGTCCAATATCATAACTTAGTAGCATATTAGTTACCCTAATTTAATCATAGTAATATGTGATATCCCAATTTACACTTACCTTAAAATGGATATCCCAATTTACTTACTACATTTCCCTTTTAAGATTGTAGTCCTCATATAATCTTTTACAACTTCATCCTTATCTTGCCATCNCAAGAGATGCACCTAGTCACACACTGGGTCGCTGGGTCTACACTTTGTCCTCTATGTGCCTTTCATGAGTAAAGGTGTTGCATACAGCTGTCTTCGACCAATCCAACAACCAAACACGACCCATAACCTGTGTTGCCAAGATTCTTCTCACCTGTAACCCGACCTAAACGACACTTTTTTAACTATCATTGTTTTTCATAATACTATTAAATATTTACATTATTTGAGATACTATTAACTATTATAAGAAACTGACAAGTTTACTGTTGCGTGATCATAACAGAGAGGAAAGGGGAAAAGGGTAGGGGGGAATCTCGCAGAGGCACTGAACCTCTCCTAGGTGAGCCTTGGTATGCCCTGGTGCCACTCAGCCTCCGATGGCAATTTTCCATGCACGTGGACAAGCGAGATATTAAACTAAGATTGTTCTATAAGCGGCTAATCAGCTATAACGACCAACATTTCACCATGGTGACAGCTAAAAATCTAGTAGTCACCCGGTCACCCCTATAGCAGAATAAAAATTCTACAAGATATAATGACCATCATTATATCAAAGGCACCTAAAAAATCAACTAGTGACCCATTTCGAAATAAAATAGTCACCCCTATTCCATTATAATGATCCCTTTAAGAGACCCTATAGCACAATAACTTCTTTTTATGCTATAGTGACACCTATTTATCATACTGACCTCCACACCCTAATAGTGACCTCTTCAACAAAATAACATCTTTTGGTAAAATATCGTAACCCTATGTTAATCATAATGATCCCTGAATAGCATTAATGACCCTATTAGCTTGTAAGCTATGGTGAACCCATTTTCGTCATAGCTGACCCTTAATAATGCTTTATAATTCATCATAAAGAAATCATAAAAACTAATCGAGACCCCTTAAGTCCAATATCATAACTTAGTAGCATATTAGTTACCCTAATTTAATCATAGTAATATGTGATATCCCAATTTACACTTACCTTAAAATGGATATCCCAATTTACTTACTACATTTCCCTTTTAAGATTGTAGTCCTCATATAATCTTTTACAACTTCATCCTTATCTTGCCATCTTTCAACCCAGTTTTTTCTTACTTTACCCTTAATTTTGTGTTCTTGTCAATTAATGCCTCACTTTTCCACCCAAATATTCCTTAAAGTAATGGTCCCTAGATATTTATTCTTTTGCATAAAATCTCGATCCAAATGCTAATATAGAAAGTACTTTGGACGAAGGGAGTACTTAAAAGATAGAATTGACCCCTTGTGCAAAATAACATCGTTCTATAAGCTAGGTCAACCTAGTAGAATAAAAAGGATTAATAAGCAATATCCACCCCTACATAATCAGTGTGATCCCTAAGTCCCAACAAATAGTGATCCCAATATTATCATTATTTTGTAAACTATACTGATCCCAATATCATCATAGTGACTCCCCAAATATCAACTAATCATAACCTTCAAAAGAATACTCATTATGCAATAGTCACCCCGATTTTATCATACTAATTCATTAAAAATTGAAAGCGACCCTTTTGGTGCAATAACACCATTTTGTAAGGTATACAAACCATAATTCATCATAGTGAATGACCTCCCAAAAAACATCATTTTAAAAGCAAGGGTGGCCCATACTTCATCATAGACCTCCCAAAACTAATAGTGACCCCTTTCACATAATAGCCATATTTTAATAAGATATAGAGACCCAATTTAGTTATAGTAATTAGGAGAAAAATAGTTCTTTTAAGCTATAGTGATCCTTGTTTCATCACAAGGACCCCAAAATTTAAGAGCGACTTGTATAGAAGAATAAAGTCATTTTGTAATCTATAGTGACCTATGCTTCATCAAAATGATCCATTAAAAAACTATAGTGATAGCACAACACCATCTTTTAAACTATTGTGACCTCGTTACCGGGCAGGGCAATGGCTAAAGGGTTACGATTAAATTTTTAGGATTTTTATTAGACATGCCATTAATGGACAGGACCAAATATTATTGGATAAGGTCATTATAGTGCCAACAAAAATACCCAATAATTTTAAAGAAGAAAATAATAGATATAGTAAAGAAAATTGCATGTACAGATTCAAATTCATTTATAATCACTTTTGGCTCTCTCCATTTACTGCAGTTCTTATAATTAAAAGCAACCCACTAGAACGATAACATCATTATGCAAATCTATAGCAACTCCTATCTAATTAAATTATCATAGTAATCTCTTAATGATTTAGTGACTCAGTAATCATAGCAACTCCTATTTACTGCAGTTCTTATAATTAAAAGCAACCCACTAGCACGATAACATCATTCAGCAATCTATAGCAACTTCTATTTAATTAAATTATCATAGTAATCTCTTAATGATTAATAGTGACTCAGCGCAAAAAAAAAATATTCTAAAACTATAGTTAACCATATTTCAACAAAAGGACGAGATTAGGACCTACAAACAACTATAGTGATGCTTGTAGCACAATAACACTAATTTGTAATTATCGAGTAACTTTTACATGTTTCTTAAAATCAAAAACATACAAACAACAACAAAGTCCTAATCCGAAATCCTAACATAATTTGGGATAGGCTAAACATGATTCAATAAGAAAAGTCGCAAAAGTCATCTCCTACCATTTTTTCCTAGTTAAAGTCAAATTCTCCTCAAGCCCCATTAACCTTATATCGTTATATGTCAACACAACACCCTCGTCAAAATTCTTGGGCCTTCATCTACATCTCAATAGCTCATCTTTTCCCACTCTTTAAGCCATTCATGACCAAACCATCGTAGACAATTAACCCTCACATTACCCTCAATAAAAGCAGCAATTACCTTCTTCTACATAACCTCATTCCATAAATTATCCACCATTCATGCTATTCTTTACCATCTACACACTATTTAACTCATTCATATACTCAATAGGTGAAAGACTCCAAATTCCACAACTTTATGGCTCCGACAATAATCAGTTTGGGACGTCATTCAAGATTCTTCGTATAATAACCCCTTAAGATCTCATATATATGCTACAGACTATATCATTATTATTCATTAATTCACAAAATTCAACTTGGGTTACTCCGTAGCAGCCATAGATGAAATTACCACTTCATGGAGTTCTACAATAAATAATTCACACATGCTGCCTCCAACAATAGCATTCTTGAACTCTAAGAAAACCTAATTGTTAACACCATTGCAAATATGTCGAACACCAAGCATCACAAAGAAAACTTGAATCATCTCAAACTCTCAATCTTGAATTTTAAAACAACTAGTATATACATCAATTATTATCTTCAAATTGCTTTCATTTATTCACAAAACTAAACTTGGTTCTTCATTACCAACAATAGAAGATACCACCATTTGATGTAGTTCTACAATCAAACATCCTCACATGCTGCCAACAAAGATATCATTATCAGCCTTGAATACCCTTTTGTTAGCCCCAACAAAAAGATTTAACTCCAAGCATCACAAAGACAATTTCAAATTGCCTCAAACTCTCAATCTAATTTAACAACAAAAGTCTCCCCAATTGATGTAGCCAAAATGCCACTGTTAACTACAATTGTACTTCTCTTTTTTCTATTTTTGGCAAACTTATTTCACATTTCTAGTTTCTAGAACTAATTAAGATAAACTATCTCTATTACGAAATTGGCAAAAACAATAAGCATATTGCGTAAGAAAAAAAATACGAGTCCATGAATAAATGATGTATGCTCCATAATAATGAGGGTGCTACCGATTCAAAAACCAAACCTAATCTGCCAACAGATTTGAAATAGATAATAACACAATGCGGCAAAGCCGGCACTTGTTCTAAAGAGATCCAAGATTTATGTACACTGCATACGCTATATAGCTTTGTCATCAAAAATGTACATTATGCTGCAAATATATTGCCTAGTCTATCAAATATACAGACATAAAATAGGAAGCTATATAGTTCAAGATATAGATTAAAAAAAATCAAGCATAAGAAAGTAACTTGAGTTTCATGTTTACAAGTTGTATGGGTTTGGTAAACCAAACCAAAGAATAATTCTTTTAGGTCGATTTAGATACCTGGCCTGCCATGCTGGTTCTTCGTTTTCAAATACAAAACCACTTTTGATATACAGATTCTTAGCTGGTTCATTGTCAACAGCAACATGGACATACAAATCAGTAATGCCTGTGAGAATATTTACATAAATCATGTTATTCATGAAAAGGAAGTAGGAGTTTAGGTTTTTTTGAAATTAAAAGAATATTTAACACAAAAGGAATTAAAATAATATCACAAGATAAATATTTTGCCAAGAACAGGTTGGAGTTTAACAATACTAAAGCATTCACTACTTCCACTTCACAATGATCTAGTACCAGTCCTAAAGCATCAAAGATTGGATAGTTGAAAATTAACAGTCTCATACCAAGAGAATGATCTATCACCAAAAAGGAACTTAACAACTTTAAAAGAGTACCATCCAAGCAGCATAAATCACATATCTGATTTACAGTCGGTTAACACCCAGAACAAATCTATCATTCCCAAGATAAAGCTAAGCATATCAGCAAAAAACGAACGTAAGACACTTCCTCCCAACCCTTCAAGAAAGAAGACCACATGAGCACCAACAGTGCTTGAGACAAAGGGGAGGCGTGAGAGAAAGACATCAGATGAGCAGATGCAATAGAAAAGAAAAGAGTATAGACAAGACAGCCCAACTTTTTCATTCTTTCCTTCATCCATTAAAAAGAGCAGCACTAGATATTGGATTAGAGCCTTGCATAATTGCATTACAGAAGAAAGGAAACACCCCAGCCATTAATGTCTTCTTCTAATGACTTAAACACCAGTGTGCTAACACGGGAAAAAAAAAGCCCTATCCCAATTTCTAATACCCAAGAAGGCAAACAAAATATGCTCCAAAGATGCTTATACTCTAACCATTAGGCTTCAGGTGACTAGGTTCGGAGTCAAGTCATAGCAATCAGGAAGTAGGCTCCATTCTTTGATCACAAGAGCCAAAAAACTATTAGTTACTCAATAGAAGCACACAAGATTCCAAACACCCTTGTGAATTTAGTGAATGTGTCTACCATCACTGCCTCATCACATTTCACAAAATTAATTTAAGGCCAAAGTGCCAAACCCAAATAAACTATAAATATCCGGATCTTCAAGTGCAAAAAGTATTTAGAAAAAACAAAACCCTGGTTGTGTCATCCCCCTCTATTTTTCATTAGCAAATTGAGGTACACAGCAGAAGAAATCAAGTGGTAACTCAATCATTAAGATCCACTAAGCTATTATAACTACTAATACATTTAAACAAGCACGGATTAGGTTTTTATGTTAAGCAATCATCTACACAGATAGTAGTATAGTACCCCATTTTTCAGCAACACATTTTGCATCTGAAACGAGCGCATAACCCAATCCAATCCTGTGCATTTCCTTGGCAACACATACATTGCTCAGATAAGCCCTCGCAAAATCTGCTCCAATATTCTGGCAAGTACAAAGTCCAGAAATTCACATAAAATCAATCAGCTTAAAAGAAAAGACTAAGATAATACATAACAAAGCATCATTCAAAATTCAGAATAATTCATTGATGTCTGAAGTGCAGCATCAAAACTACAAAAACAACTAATGTTTTAAGTTCAATAAAGGTAACTAAGAAGAATAAATGCCATACATCTCCTCTAGAAAGAATTAGAAAAAAAAAAAAAAAAAAAAAAAAGGCCACTTCAAAACATATTACATACCAAGTACCAACTAATCAAGAAAAATCAACACAATTTCTCTGGTTGAGGAGAAGATTCACAAGGTACCAAATTACTTCAAAATAATGCATAAACCGTGAAATAATCCAATAGCCACGGGAAGACATGCACAACTTAACCAGATAGCAAACTAAACATTCATCCTTCGTACTCCAATTCTTTGTACTTCAAGGAAAGCAATATCAATTCCATATAACAAGATTTCATTCATTCATCAATCACCATCTAAATTGAGCATATCAAAATTTAATTCTTAATAGGTAAAGTTTTTATGAAGACAATACTCTAATATATGAAAACCTTAAGAATAGTTGCAAAACAAGTTACAATTACAACAACTAGTCAAACAAAGAAACAGTTAAACAATTAATTCAATTATTGCAGCCACAAAACGATTTGGAATGATGATAAATAAGTGAGTGAAACAAGGTTGTACAAAAGGAACTTCACATACAATAAAAAAGAGGGGCACCAAGGAAAAGATACCGTGGCCTCATCCCTGCCACCTCATCAGGAAGCTTTATACACTGATTTAGATCAAGGGTCCCAACACAAATCTGAATCCTCCATCATCTGAGAACTATCAAACAACAACAGCAACAAGCCTAGTTCTCATCATCAAAAGAACTATCAAAAATGAGAACAACAAAATACATCTATTTATCAATCTTTTAAGAGAGAAGAGTTACGAATAAGAAAAACCAAAAGCTGCAGAACAGGCATAATAGTGTATGTACAAGTAAACTTGCAGACAAAAACTAACTTGATGGGAAGTGGAAGAAGCAAATAGTGGTTGTATCTCAAGTTAAAACGGGGCATTATTGTTGACATTGCAGAAAGTAAGCTAAAAGCAAAGCCTATAATATATGTGTGTAGCAAAACCAACACATGTTCATTGCTGCTGATCTTCGACAGTCAATTAGAACGCACAGACTACGAGCTTTACAAATTACAACCAACCTAGCAAAAGTTCACTTCTCTACGCAAGGAACACCAAAACTCCGGAAATTCCAATGAGCAAGAAGAAGGCTCACTTGTGTAAACAAAAATCCAATTCAAAGAGAGAGAAAAAAAAAAAAAAAAAAACTATACCTTACAAGCTGTGCAAAGGTCCCCGGACAAAGCTGATAGATGCGACAAAGGAAGAGTGGCATTTATACAAGACACCTGTTTGAAACCCTCCCTTTTGCCAGCAACACGTTCTTTAAGCGCCTCGAACTCACGCTCAGCCAAGTACTTTTTATGATCCTATAAAACTTAAACATAAGGAAACACAAAATTAGCAATACAACCCAACTATCCACATTAACAACAAAAACATAACACTACACTCTCAATAATCGCCACACAAACACATAGGTCTGAAACAAACACATTATCGGTACGTCGTATATGGCAGTATAGCACAATGCTGCACTTTTGAACTAGTTTTAACATAATTACTGCGCGAATTGAGTCCTCTACCATGTTCCGTGCAGGCGCAAAACCCTAGCCTTACAAATTCAATTTCATTCCGTCCTTAACCTAAACCAATCACTATCACTATGTTACAAAATTGATAACACTTAAATTTACATCATCTTCAATTGTTGACACCATATTTTCTAGTTAAACACAAATTTTTACGATTCACAGTTAAACCGAATCCTTCAATTCAACTCGAAAATTCAATTTGTTACGTCATTTCACTCGATCCTTGACTAATAACTGTCATTTCGTTACGACATTCATAACTCTGTAATTCACATCATCTTCAATTTCCGACGCTATATAATCTACTTACACAAACAATCTAACGCTTCAAACCTAAACCTTCAATTCAAAGCGAAATCGAAAACCGAAACAAATAATAAAAAAAGACAACAAGAATTCAAAACAAAACAGTAAAATTACAGACGAAATTCAGAAACAACGTAATAAATCAAATAACTCACCTCTATACCAAGCGAATCCTGTTTAAAAACGTTGAAGGTACGAATTCGGAGACAAGCAGTAGCCCAAAGCTCGTCTTCGGAAACAGCTTCTTTAAGAATGAGTGCGGATTTATCGACGGTTATAAGAGGTTGTTGAGGAGCGTCGCAAATGTCAGGCGACGACGAAACGTGTTGCTTGAAGTTGTTGCGTCGTAGAGGAGGAGAGAGAGTGAGGTTGTGTGGTGTGAGAAGAGGAGAGAGAAAGTTGAGCGAAGAGAGAGAAGGAGGAGGAGGGAGTGAGAGTGAAAGCGTCGCCATGGTTTTTGGTTCGAGAGACCTCTCTTGCTGTTCAATGTGTCGATAATTGGATGTTGTTGTTTTGGTTTTGTTGGTGGTGGTGTTTTGTCGATAATGGGGTGATTTTAGAGGTGGCAGAAACAGGTACGACATGATAACTCGACACGAAATTAACTTATTATTAACGGGTTTAGGTTGAGAGTGTTGACCCGTTTAATCAAACGGGTTGATTCGGCACGACCCATTTATTAAACAGGTAGGGTTAGGGTTGGAGAGTTCAATTCGTTTAAGTAAGCGGCTTGGCTCGACACGACACGATTCCACCTTATTATATACAATAGTATGTAAAAAAAGACGTGACCCGCTAACTCGACACGAAATCGACCCGTTACTAGTGGATTTGGTTCAAGAGTATTAACCCGTTTAAGTAAACGGGTGAGCACGACACGTTTATTAAACGGGTAGGGTTAGGGTTGAAGGGGTCCAACCCGTTTATGTAAGTGACACGACTCGAAACCGACATGACACGACTCGTTTGCCAGCTCTAGGTGGTTTGAACCAATTAGGTTTTGGGCTATTATGGGATAGTTTGGGGTCAATATCTAAGAAATCACTGTGATATGTAAGTAAATCACATGCATTTTTGTAAATAAGTTGAAAACTTTATTACCATGCTACCCCTTGAGATTCATATAAAAAGACAATTATACCCCTGAACTTTTAACATATTACCTCAAATGTCATTGTGATATGCAATTTTGCATATCACTGTGTTTTACTGGTCATCCCTCGGAGTTTGGACCAATGAGGTTCCGTTTGATTGGGTAGAAAATGCATTTTGCGGATGTCATTTTTATTGTCGTACGTATTTTCGTGAGCGATTGGCCAGTTGGTTAGAGTTTGCTTTTGAAAATCCAGATTTTCACCGTTAACTCTCCCGATATCTAAGTTAGATGTTTTGATTGGATGTATATGTTGGTTGTTATGGTTCAAAATGAGTTTTTTTAAGCATTATATTTTGCATTTATTAAGCTTTTTAATATTGTACTAGTTACTACCTCCATATTAAAATAAATGTATTATTTTTGTATGTAAGGCTTTTTTGTTTTCTAATACCTTATTTTTCTCTGTTTTTAAATTTTAGTACCTTATTTTTTTTAATATTAATATCTTATTTTTAGTCAAAACACAGATTTTGGTACCAGATGACAGATTATGTCAATTAAATCGTTTGGTGGGTCCCATTTACGACTGAATTTTACATTTCTTCACTTATTTCTCTTGTATCTCTTCGAAATCACATATTATGTATATATATTCTTCCATTTAAACCCACTTACATCCTAATTTTTCACTTGCAAAATTTGTTATTTTTTTTCCGAGTAAAATTCATTCTTCCCTAGCAATCCTTGAAATACGTATACATTTTGAATTTTAAAGTTAGGGTTCATAATTGAGTTAGGGGTTTTGCAATTGATTTGGAGATTTTGCAATTGAGTTGGGGATTTAATTTGCAGTTCGTTTTTGGTATGTATTGTTTTGCTCTTTCAACCCCTTATACTATAACCAGAAGCCATATCTCTAAAATTATTACCGTGAGGATGGGACATTGCAGAAAGAACCACTTCACCCTTTTAATGTCATCCGGATTTGTGGTGAATTCGAATTAAACATTCCTAACAGCTTGTTACATATATCCGCTCTTTACTTTTGTTTGCGTTGAGTTTAGGATGAAAGTTGCAAATTAGCTCGGTTCAATGCAATATGACAATTGACAAATTAGAGATAACTTCATTGATAGATGCAATTAGGTGTTGAAGAAGAGGGAGAGAGATATGAATAAGATTGCATTACTGAGGTGTTTAGGATTGAATTGGGGATTCTGAAGATTTAATGGATTAATTAGTTGGGGGAAAATGTGTTAATAACATTGATTTGTTGCATAGGGCCCCACTTAACGTAAATACTGACGAAATCCGTTACATGGTACTAATATTTGAGATTTTCTAAAGCAAAAGGTACTAAAATTAGAGAAAAAAAAGTACTAAAATTCAAAAACTGTAAAAAATAAGGTACTAAATATCCAAAAAGCCTTTATATCATGATGTAATAAATCAATTGCATCACTTCCTATAGGGGAATTAAATCCTCTATATCTCTCTTATGACATGAGTGTTCCTATTTTTTTTCTCCTTATCTCTCTCCTCTAAAAATATTGCTTAGAACCCCACAATTTTTAAAGTGAAGCATTTATTTTGATATAGAGGTAGTATTAAGGTTAAATCAGTAATGCTTTCATTGCAAAGCTTAAAGCTAGGGACAAAAGGCTACTCTTAAGAGCAAACACAGCTGTTAACCACTTGAGTGGTTATTAGGAGAGATAATCTGAAAATATTATTAAAAAATGAGGAGAGAGAAATTTGGAAGCCAAAATATGAATAACCAGGTTATTGAAATAACCGGTTATCATACTTGGTTATGCAACTTTTTTTTTTGTTTTTTTGTGCACATGGGTTGTTGAGATCTTGACACATATTACAAAGATCAAGGGTTGATATTTGCCCTGAATTTATAACCGTTGTAATTTTTGTAACGGCCATAATTTTTAAAATACAATTCTAAAAAAAAAAAAAACACCAACGACTCTATTTTATTTTTCTATATAAAATGAGCCCAATATTGATGTATTTTGAAACAATTTTGATTTAGTGAATATTACTCTCTTTATTATTAAATTGTGTAAAGATGAATATTCCAAAATCTAACAGAAAAAAAAAATCCACAAAATCTCATAACTCATCACAACCCCAAAATAATCCAAATTCTCAACCTTACTATTCTAATACTCCAATTGTTCTCAACTCAGATTTGGATACATATTTTCAACAATTTCCAAATTACGGTTCCCAAAATCTCAATTTCTCAAATCCTAGTTCTTTCACTTCATTTCCTTTTCAACCACCACAAAATCCTAATTATTCTAATTCTCCAAATGTTATCCCATCTTTTGAAAATATTCAAATCTCTCAAAATGATTCGACATTTCCCATGTCCCAACATTTTGCTATGTCACAAGGTGATGGTGCATTTCCGAGTTTCGATTGTTCATACACATCGAACGCATCAGATGACGACAATGAACCAGAAGTTGAAGAAGACGAAGGAAATGCAAGAGGTAATGAAGGAGCCAATCAAGATGGAAGGAAAATTTTTTGGTCAAAGGCTGAAGAAGTGGTTCTTGTGAAGGCTTGGCTTGAGGTTAGTCAAAATAAAAAAACTAACACTAACCAGAAAGGGGATGTTTTTTGGAGGAAAATTGAGGAAATGTATAATAATGTTAGACTATACAAACAAAGGTGTTTCGAAGAAGGTACTGAAGGGGTAACAAAGGAAGATTTGTTGAAGATGAGGGGTACGGAGCAACTTAGAAACCGTTGGAGAAGGATCAATGCTTCATGCTCTAAATTTTGTGGCTCACATGCTCATGCTGAATCAAGAAAGGGAAGTGGGCAGAATGATGAAGATGTTATGAAAGCAGCATATAGTATATATGCTAACGACAAAACAAAGTCATCATTGATGTCTAAAACCTTTCAAGACAAGCATGTTTGGGAAATCTTGATACAACATGAAGCGTGGAAACCAAGTGAAGATATTGTTAAAAAATGCAAGGAAAAGACATCCACTCAAGGAAGTGACTCAAAGAGATCACGTATCAATGAAGCTGGAAACTACTCCTCTTCATCAAACCCTGAAACACCAACTAGTGGTGATATTGGGTGTTCAGGCTTCCCTTCTAGCAACGAATCAAGCAAAAATAAAGGAAAGAGCAAGGTGCCAAACATGCCAAGTGGAGCATGGCAACAATGGTTGGACACTGCACAAAAAATTAACCTTATAAGGCAATCAGAAAATGAAGTGGAGCTTACAAGGTTGCAACTAGAAAGGGAGAGAGAAGCAAGGAAGCAACGAAAAATTAATATGGAGTTATTTAAACACCTCGATTCAAAGCCAAACTTATCTCCAGAAGATCAAGAATTAAGGAGCACTCTCCGGAAAAAGTTGTTCCCCTCAGACTAATGTATTAGTGTATGGTCAATTTAAAATAATCTCCTTTTATCTTTCCTTTTTATGCACTTAAGGTCCGATTTGTAGTTTGACTATTTTTAATGAGTTGTTGATTTAGGATATGAATGAATTTTATATTGTAATGTCATTATTAATTAAAAAATTAAGTTAATTACATGTCTCTTCTTAAAATCGTATTATAAGCTTAATAATATTATTCAATACATTAAAATTTATATGTATTCACAAATAATTATTATTATTGATCTGACTAAACCTATTGATTCAATTTGATATATCACTGCAAAAGATGTAAATTGATTTACATTACACTGAAAAGTTATTGATGTACCCAACACTGAAAAACAATAATTATATGCTAGACATTGATTTGATATATCACTGCAAAAGATGTACATTGATTTACATTACACATTTGTTTTATAAAATGGATACATGAGAGTGGTTTTCCCTTGAACAACCATCCATTTTCCCCCTAACTATTTCTACCTTCCACTCTCATATCAAATTTGGTTTTAAAAACATGTCATCCGACGATAGCTCCAACTCTTCTAATTCCTCTTCCAATTCAGAAAATAGCCAAACCCAACGATATGAAAGACGAAGGCAAGCCAATCGTCACTTCGATCGAATGATGGATGAAGTTTTTATGTCCAATCCAATTGAAGTATATCAAATGTTTAATCAAGTTCCAAGGCCACCAAGGGATCCCCCCGTTCAAAGGGATCGTGAGGATGGATACAATCGTTTATGGAATGACTACTTTGCTGACCATCCTGTGTTCCCTCCACAATTATTCCGTCGAAGATTTCGCATGAACAAGCATATATTTCTCCGAATTAAGCAAACTTTAGAAGAACGTCATCCCTTCTTCCAGCAAAGACAAGATGCAACAGGAAGATTTGGTGCCTCTGCATTACAAAAATGCACCGCGGCTATGAGGCTAATAGCTTATGGCACCTCCGCTGATTCTGTGGAGGACTACATTCGAATTAGTGCATCTCTTGCAAGAGATTCACTTCAACATTTTGTGGAAGGAATAGTCTCTTACTTTAGTGATGAATACCTTCGAAAGCCCAACGAAGAAGATCTAGTAAGACTACTTAGCATTGGTGAACGTCGTGGATTTCCTGGTATGTTAGGTTCTATTGATTGCATGCATTGGAGGTGGAAAAATTGTCCACTTCGATTAAAAGGTATGTTTTCAGGAAGACCAGGTAAACCCACATTAATCTTGGAAGCTGTGGCATCATATGATCTTTGGATCTGGCATGCCTTTTTTGGGACACCAGGTAGTCGTAATGATATTAATGTTCTTGATAGATCCCCATTGTTTAATGATGTTTTTGAAGGTTGTGCACCCTCTATTAACTATGTTGTGAATGGTCGCCAATACAATATGGGATATTATCTCACTGATGGTATATATCCTAAATGGGCAGCATTCATTCCTACAATATCACTACCACAAAATGAAAAAGAAGGTCTTTTTGCCAAAGTACAAGAAGCTAAACGAAAGGATGTTGAGCGTGCTTTTGGAGTACTACAAGCTCGTTTTGCAATAATACGAAATCCAGCTCTAGCTCGTGACGCATCAATGCTAGGAAAAATAATGATAGCGTGTATCATTATGCACAATATGATCGTTGAGGATGAAAGAGATACATATAAAACGTATTACGATCCAAATGAATATGATCAAGCTACAAATGCGTCTTCAAGTAATGAAAATAATGAAGAGCCTTTTCAGTTCCAAAATAGCAACAACAGAATTGCAAGTTTGGAAACTTACATGTCAAATAGAGCTCGTGTTCGTGATGAAGCTATGCATAAAGCATTGAAGAAAGACTTAGTTGAACATATGTGGCTCAAATTCGGTGTTAAAAGTAGGGACAATAATATGCATTAATAGATCTGTAATCGTAATATTATATCATTGTGTTTGTACTTGTTCACGCTTACTTATTATCTTTCAAAGACTTTTGTCATTTGATAGAATATATATGTATGATTTTTATTAATATGGAATTTATTAGTAGAGTTACAATTATTGTTTGTCTTAATTAACGAGTACTTACTTACTAATATATGACTAATTTCTTACTAATTAATCTCAAAATTGTCATTATCTATTTTTTTTTTTTTTGAGATTTTATCTAATTAATGTATGCTAATAAATAATTATTAGTTTTGATTGATTATTACCAAATGCATTATTTAATAATGATAGGATTTAAGTAATAAATTGTGTGGTGGGGTTGGGTAAAAGTAGGAGAGAGAAAATGTATAACCAATATGTTATGGTTAACTATTGGGATACATTGGTTATTAAATGGGTATAAGAGTGGTTATAAGTGATGTGGAAGATGTATAAAATAATAAAATAATCAATAACCAAGATGGTTGTGGTCAACCATTGTGTTTGCTCTAAGGGTTGTATGGTTTTTGACTTTTTTACTAGCTTTTGGCTTTTTAATTTGGTGAAACATAAAAAAAAACATATTTAGTTGTTGGCTTTTTGTTGGTTTATAAGCTACTTTTTTGACCAAAAGTCAAAATGAGTAATCTTTTTAGTTGATTTTTGGCTTGCTGAGTCACGAAATCTAAAAAAAACATTTGTAACTTATTTTACCAAATCTTTTTGTAAATAAGCGTCATAAAAAGTCAATCTATACCAATCAATCAACGAGCTATGGTATACAAATACCTTAGCTGGCCCAAAGAACTGTCGGTTTTTGTTTTTTAAACTTGAAAACTACTTATTCTAGCTTGAAAGCAATTTTAAAATCAACTTAGTGGCTTATATAACATGATAAAAATTGTGAATTGAAAATGGACGTCTCTGACTTGATAATTTTTTGGAAAAATTACAAATTTGCCCTCCTCTGAACCAACTCGCTTCTGGATACATAGTTTTTCATCAATCAGCAACCAATTATCAAACTATCTCTTAGGAACTTTTGAATTTTGGCTTAAAAACTTATTTTTTAAATTAATCTACAAGCCAATAGTCAAACATAATTTTTAATCGTTTAACTATTTTGACAAGCTAACAGCTAGGCAAAAGCCAATAACTAACCACCTAAGTCCCAACAAGACAAAAACACCACAATTGGATAACAAGCGGTATGTGCTGAGAAAATATCTATACGCAACACCTCTGGCTCACAGGATGCTAATTTGGTAATTTTACAAAAAAAAAAAAAAAATTCAAGTCAGATGTAATTTTTAAACCAAAATAGATATATTTCAAGTCACAATTTTTATCAAGTCATGATACAAAGTTTTCAAGTCATAAAATTAATTATAAATTCAAGTTAAAGATATATACTTTCAAGTAAGAATGTTAGGTTTTTAAGTCAGCAAAAAATATAATTGTCCTTTGGATCAGCTACCTTCTTGATATATTACAGCTCGTGTTTACAAGTGTTGTATATATACAGTATAGTATACGCATGCAGTTATGAGAGGAGGTAGAATTGACAAGCCCACATGGCAACTATAAATGAGGTGCTCGATCGTAAATGTAATACCATCAAACGAAGATAGCGTGAGAAAGAAGGCAAAAGATGTGAATGCAGAAATACACAGGCATACTGGCTTAGGTAGGTAGGTAGATAGCGTGAGCAGATAGATGAGAGTGTATGTGTCACCTGCTGTTTTCATTCGTTCAGTCACATTGATATACATGGGAGTATACACTGTTTAATCTATTCTATTATAGTGATAGACATATCATATCATTCATATAAAGTAATAGAGAGGTATCTAAATTTTAGTCACATTTTTGGATAATCAGGAGTATCTTTCTTTGTTTATTACTACTCATCAAACTTCTAATTTAATTCATGCATGCTTACATATATTCATATATTGGGTTGCTACCTTCTTTAAAAATAGTTTAATTTCCTACTCTTTCACATACTTATACTCTACCAACATGCAAGAGGTACTGTATATGTACTTCAATTAAATCTTCAAATTTGTAATGATACCCTTGGATAATAGGAGTACATATCTTTTTTTTGTTCTTTCATCCATCATCAATGCATGCTAGCTAGTATGCTACCACTACTTCATTTATATCTTAGCTTCTATGCTCAATATGTACAAAGTGGTAGCATAAGTTGGGGTAGGTTTACTTTAATTTAAAATCAGTTCAGTTTAGTTCAACTTTAATTAGTCTAGTTTAGTAATTCTTTAAAAATTATAATAAAAATTTTCAGTTCAATTCAACTCTAATCAGTTCAGTTCAGCTGTAACAAGCCCTTAGCAAGACATGTTCTTTTTGAGCTTGTTACGTTTTCGGTTCATTTATGTTCGATCAATACATTTCAATGATTCAAAGTCAACATATTACGAATTATATTTAATTCAATTTAATTCACTTCAATACATTCATATCATTTGAACCCAAAGAACATGAAATGCCTAACACCCTAGTATACCTACATGCTACGGTGAAAGCATCTTCATTGATTTTAAATTGCAATATGGTTTGCACAAATGCAAATTACGGACTACAAAGTATAAAGAACTTAAGTCATTAGTGAAAATAAGGCAAGGAATACATTTTTTTTAACTTTGATTAAGGGCACTACTTGAGCATATTCCAAAAGTTTTAGTATAACAAAGTGGGGTTGCTACAACTGAATTGATTTTATTTAAGATAGGTTTAAGTTTGAGCCTTAATATAAACAAAAGATCACGATCACTAGAACATTAACAAATCAGCTATTCGGGATGCTCCGATGAACCAAGTGGAGAACCAAAATAATTACCGATATATATATTCACTCAATCTTAAACCATGTTTGATGTTTAACTCTAACTGAAAATCAACAGTTGATACTTCTATGAAGGACCTGTTTATTTCAGCTTAAAATCCGTTCAGTCCAATTCAGCTCAATTCAACTCTTCTTTAGTCAGTTGAAGTAAATATGCCTCTACTTAAAATGAGTTCTTTTATTTTGCTAATTAATTTGTTTCTGATATTATTGTTCGTAATATTATTATTTGTTCATATTATTATTACTGTTGTTGTTGTTGTTATTTTGTACTTAGATTAAATTTGTTCATAATATTATCGATGTATATTAGGTATGTTAGTGTTATATAGTACTTGACTTAATTTTGTTCATAATATTATTATTGTGTTCGTAATATATTTATGATACCTTAATCATCATCATTTTTTTTTGTTTCATATATATACATTTATTAATTTATAATTTTCAAGAAAAAAATATTATGAAACTACCATTTAACAAATGAAACAAAAATATAAATAAAATATCATTTACAAAAATATTATTATACCACATAAGTGTTACTGATTTTTATTTTATAAAATAAAAACTATCAATAAAGTTAAAAAAAATCAATAACCAATAACCAATAATTAAAAATCAATAATTCATAATTAAAAATCACTAATCCATAATAAAAACTTTCAGTTCAGTTCGGTTCCAATTAATTCAGTTAAATTCGGTTTAGCTCAATTCAGATCAGTTCGGGTCAACTGTTTCCAACTGAAGTAGACAGGCGGCCCTTACTGAAGTTACTAGAGTAAAAGGATAGGGTAAGTTTTATTAATTAGCTGCTCTTCAATTCAATTACTACGGTTATTAACAGCTGTAATTTACTAATCTACCTTTCTTGTCAGTTGCTAAACACCATTTTGGAATGTCAGCAAACCCTTTACCTTCATTTATTTATTTCCCTTTTTCTTTCATTATTTCCCTTATATATAACCTACAACGTCTCCTCAATATTACATCAAAGTAGTTTCATTTCTTGTTTCTATCATTTCACAACACTATGATAGAAATCCCTCCTCTACATTTTTATATGGCTATTAAAAGTAACAGTTTTTTTCAACTGTTTTTACCATCTTTAATTTTATCCCTTCTTGCATTTGGTCACTCTTCAACTACTTTCTTCTTTTTCATGCCCACCAAAAATGAGAAAGATGTGTTTATGCTCTTAAAGAGCTCAAGTTTCTTCAAGGGTAAATAAGTTGTGTAACGGTGCTATCTTTGCTGAGCTTTATCCCGCATCTCTTCCTTACATATTTTTCTTTAAAACTCGACTCCGTCTCTTTGTATTAGTTACTTTCTTTCTCGTTTTCTTTTTGTTCTGCACATTCGTATCACAAAACAATTTTCTCCGCTTCTTTTTTTCTTGGCCTTGCAAGGCCTTTTAAGCTTCTATTCTTAATCACAATCCTATTTTTCTTCATTTCTCTTCATTCTTTACCTTTTCATTTTAATCAAATCTCCCATGTTAGTTACGGCTGTTTATCCCTTCTGAGCTTAAATTGGTTGATTTCAAAGCATACAATACTTTGTTGTATGACTTCATGTATGAGTTTATATATGTAGCTGAGGTTCTCATATAAATTGTTTTCTTTCTAGCTAATTTGGACAATAGCATGCATGTAATTTCACATAAATGCTCCATGAGCTATTATGTACTGTAATTCAATAATTCATTATGTTGTAATGTAGTATCAAGTTATTTACTATATTCTATTGCATGCAAGAACTATACAGTAAATGAAAGAAATAACTTGCTTTGGTTAATTTTTTATGTATCTTCTTTACATGCAACCGTCTCTTATGACAATTGTTGAATAAAAATATTTTTATATTCATTTCTAGTTGGCTAATTTATGGTTTAGGAACAAAATCAGATGATACTATTGTAATGCAAATTAGGTTCAAATTATAAAATTTGGATTATACAATTAGGTGATCGAATCAATTTAATTTGTAAGTTATAGTGCAAAATGGTAATCAATTTTGACTTTTGATGGGGTAGAAGCATGTCTAATTTTCATAGCTAGAGCTGAGCCATAAACCCTACTCTTCAGCTAAAAGAAAGTAACATCAAATCCACAATTTAACTTCAAATGCATTGTCACAAAAAGATTTAAGGTCTGTTTACTTCAACTGAAAACAAATGAACTGAGCTGAACTGAAAGTTTTTTTTATGAAGGATTAATGAGTAGCTAAATAAAAGAAGAACTGAATTGAGTTGGGCTAAACTGATTTTAAGTTGAAATAAACAGGCCATTAATCTTGTGGCTTTTTTAACATGCAAAACTCATTTGCAATCCATGTAAAATTATAGAGAATGAAAGACGACAAATGAAAATGAAGATTACACCAATAAATACGAGTTTAATTAGATGCGAATGAGTCACAAACACGATGTCTTTACATTCCTTTTTACATTGCTCAACATGCTAAATGCTGCGTATTTAGTATATACAGGTAAATAGGTAATACAGCAAATGACTTTGTGTTTACTTGAAAAAAAAGGAATTAAAAAAAATCTATTTTTCCTCTCAAATCCTTGTTCCTAAGGTTATGGAGATCACACATCCTACAAAATGACTAAAAGTATAACAACAGATTTCAATCTCACTTTCTGTACAAGTAACGGGAGGGCATGTCCCAGAAAAGAAATGATAAAAGAAAGGGTTGTACACAAAACACATTGGGCTCTCGCCTCCGAAAAGAAAGAACTCATGCTGACGAGTCATCAGCAAAAAATAAGAAGGCAATCAACTATTAGTAGCAACGTGTTGGTTGAGAGCACAAAACCAAGATTTCCGGCCTTCAGTTTGTGACGATGATCGCCTTAATTTCACTCTCCCACATTTACTTATTTGGTTCTTTAAATTTCGATTGCCAGACCCAGAAATGATTGAAGGGGTGGTGTCTGATCTGCCTGTGCAACAACCTGAGTTGAGTTTCATCGTAGAAAATCCTTGACTACAGCTCAAGGAACGGAAGGAGGAGCTTAAAGGAGAAACTCGGATTGAGGATGAAGAGGAAGGTGCAGGAATTGGCTTGCAAAGTGGCATTGTCAGAGGGGTACGCTCGCTTTTCTCACAGGCGCACCCACAAAGCGATAATGACAAGCTCGTCCTTGCAATCTCTTTGGGTATAGGTCTTGTTCCTGGAAGTTTGACAAAAGAGATGATGCCATGGCGACAAAGGGGGCATGGAACTGAGCCTGGAGGGCCATTGGCCACGGCTGAGGAACAGTTTATGGTGCAAAGGTATAATGCGCACCGTGTGCAGAACTCATGATTACAACCTGTGCACAAATCACATGATTACATTAATCTTACAGATTCTTCCTGTGACATAAAGCAATACGGGACTGACTTGTACATATCACTCTTCTAATTTCTAAAAATCTAAAATACTCTTCCTAATCAAGTGATTCTGATATTACAATAACACAAATAATATAGGTATAATAATACCACGTTGTGAAATAAATTAGGTTTAATCATTCTGTTTAAATTAGAGTAATGTGAGCATTAAGATTAAAGAGAATTGGAAGTACAAAGACAGTTCAGAGGGATATACTACGCACTTTTTTCTTTTTTCTTCTGTTTGGTTAAGATAGATGACGAACTAAAAAACAATGTCTTGTTGTTTTTTAGCTCGGATGATGGCAGAACCACTGATAATTACAGTAATTAAGTTTAGCAAAAGACAGATGAATACTGAATACAGCAAACCAGGAAAGCTATGTAATCGCATCATTATCAACATAATCTATTTCTAGTTCCCACAAGTAGAAGATAGAACAGTGGGGCCAAAGAGATGGTTTTTTGCTGCATTCACTAAATCAAATAGTATCAAACATTGGCTCTTTAGACTATACAGGTAAGTAAACTACAAATTTCAGTACTCTTAAGCTTACTCATATGAATATATGATGAAAATAACCATGGAAAGTTGGGAAGATACAAAATGGCCGAGAACAAACGGGTGTAAGTTTCATTTGTGAAAGGAAGGAAAATAAAAGACCGCAAGTAGATTTGTTGGACTAGGTGGAAGTGTAAATGCTTGTAACCACATATAACAGTCGACCTTACCCATCCAGTTTCCCATAATCTAATATCATAAAAACCTTTGTTTTAAAATATACTCCGTAACACCTACTCAAACTACTTAACAGTTAGTTATAACCGATATGCAGTCTCACAACAGCGTAGCTGAAATTGTGTTGAATCAAAAGGTTGCACTCGCAAATTACAATGATGGAACCCAAAGAAACATGAGAAAAAAAATGAAGGAAATGATGAACGATAAGTAAAAGTAGTTAAACTCTGTTTCACTTTGTTGGTTACGTTTGGAACCTTTTCGTGAGAGGAAATTGGTCAAAACGTAACGAACAAAATGAAACGGAAGAAGTAAAAAAGCACTCCAAGAGGAAATGGGGCTAATGAAACTTGATAATATACCTTCAGAAGCTACTGTACACCTGCCTTCAAGGCAGACCACGCAAGGATCTTGGCATGCTGGTACAAACTCTGAACTTCTCCAACCACAGTCTCTGTGAATAGCAAACAGAAAAGAAAAGGAACTAATTAACCACTCCAAACACTCTTTGCTTAAGCTTAATGTATACAACGCTAAGATAGAAACATTACTTAGCATTTAGATTGGAAAAGTTGAAAACGGTTAAAAGAGGTGAGTGAACCTAATTTCAAGTACCACAACATTAAATTTATGTTGGATTGCTTCCAATTAGCACCTTTTTAAATTAGAAAAAGTCACCATTTAATACTTGCCAGGAGAAATTATATTAAAATTATCACTGCTAAACGCAATATTCCAACTCAGGTAACAAAGTAATAATAAGATGGTCTACAACCAGTGGGCAACGAAAAAATATCAAAGTTGATCCAATATATGGATTCTCTACAATGCACAATCTAACATGTTAAAATTTAATCCACTAGAATATGAATTGAAATAACGCTAAAATTTTACTAAGTTACCTAATATCACTTCTCTGTAACCCATCTTATTGCGATTGACTTACAAGTTACACAGAAGAAAATCAACATAATTAAACTTAAAGCAGGTTACACTCTAGGCTTCTTGCCACTCTAATATGCTTTTAAAAACAAATTTTAATAAGTTCAATTAGTGCTAAAACTAGGGGAATCTGAGAGGGAGCTTTTATTCTTGACAAGCAAGGGTAAATTAACGGTAAGCCATCATATACAAGTGGGATAAAGATAATACTAAGTCGATAGTCGAAAAATGTGATGTAGTACAAATGTACCATAACTCCATAAGCATTTTCTAGAATTCTGTAAAAATCAGAGGAATAAGAATTTTAGACAAAACCAAAGCAAATTTGGTTACCTTGCAATTTTCATAATGCTCATCAGAGGAAGTGACAGATGAGGGGAAGGACTAGGTGGCAGTTGAATGTTTTGAGGTGTTGAAAGAATATCAATAATTGAATCTCTGTGCCATGAGCGAGCTACCATCAAAGGCGTCCATCTACAACGTATTTACCATTAAATATGTAAACAATACTAAAACAACTGTCTCAGGTCAAACAAGATCTCACAATAAGAAAATGCAACAGCTAATAGGTCAAACAAATGCGCTTATTAAGAATATAAGACCAAAAACATGTAATCTCCATATAGATTTTAAAGTTAAGGCCACCAAAAATCCAAAATGACAAAAAACTAGCTGCACTTAGCTCAATCTCTCGGACTTCTAGGAAAATTTAGCAAAATTATAAGTAGATTGGTTACATGGTTACAAACCTGGATCCACAATGACAGCATATGACCAAAGGTTTGTTAAATGAGCGGCAACCACACAACGATGCAATCAATTAGAGAACCTCATGGAGGCAAGGAAACAGAGGCAGTTTCTGTCTCTTCCAAAATGTAATGATGGGATGACATATGAGGGGGCAAAATAACTTCAAATGAGGCACGTCACATAATTTAAGCAAGACAGGTTTGCTTAGGGGATAAATTCTGCCGTAACTTTCAGGCTTTAAGACTTCCATGCAGATGTTTTAAAACTTCTATCCTTAGCTATAACTTTTAGCTATGTTAAGTCTTTTCCATTTGGTTCTCCCTTTCCATTATTAGGATTTAGGAACATCCAAAGTTTCCAGTTAGAATTTTGAAATATAAATTTTCTTCATATCTTGTGTAAAATTAATCTATTGCTTTAATACTCATAAATAGGATAAAAAGGGTGACTAAGAGTTAAGAGTCTTGAGACAAATAAAAGTGGTATCAAAATAAGATCAACTACATATTTATAAAGGTCCATACCCATTTGCATTTTCAGTTACCAGACTAGCACCCTTCGCAACCAACAGCTGAAACATAGAACATGCAGTTCGGAAAAATCAGTCAAATTACATTTTCCCAGGCCAAAATAAGTCAATTCAAAAAATTGAGAAAGCGACATACAAGACAACATTGTAGATTTCCACCACAAGCTGCATAGTGTAAAGGAGTGCTTCCTGCTCCTGCAAAATGAAGAAAACCCAACTTAATAAGACACGACTTGCTGTGGAAAGCACATAAAGGATCAACAAAATTAATAGATAGATCAATGCCACAGATCAATCTTTATAATGGAATTAATCCGGTTTTGTTATGTCCTTCTACAATTAACATCGCATTCACAAGACAGAAATGTAATATTGTTGCACGCTTAAACTTAAAGTAACCCGTCACAAAATACAATTCTGTGCAAGGCCAATCTAAGCAACCATGATAGTATGATACACCTGTAAAAGTAAACTAAGTAGTTGGCACCTAGAGCAAAAGAATGAAGACAATTAAAAGAAGTTTCCTTAATTCTACTCATGTCATACTGAAGCATTATGGTGAAATCCTTAAAAGACATGACTGGGTCAAAATTCATGACATAGCTGTGTTATTTTCAATTCAAAGTGTTACCAAGACAAGCAAAAGAACTAGGTTAGAGATTCATAACTTAACATACTACACTACTAGTATATTTGTCTCCCAGTTTTTTACCTCTTTAAAAGCCTTTAAAAGATGGTATCAATTTTATCTTGATTAAAAAGCTAGAAGAAGTTATTTTAAATTTTCATGTTCACAACCCTTCAATCATAGAACCTGGTACATTAGCTGCCTGCCTTATACCAGCAGTCACATCACTGAACAAACACAATGCATAGTTTGGCTTATGTAGTAACTAGACACAAAAAATGCAATAATTAAAACAGCTTACCAATTAGATCAATTGTCGTTCCATCTTCTACTGTTGTTTCACTCACGGAAGCTCCCAAATCCAGAAGTAGTTGCACAGTATCACAATGGCCATTCAATGCAGCCATATGAAGAGCTGTGATCCCACCATCTGCAGGTTTGTTGATCACTTGGTGGAGGGCACTGTTACAGAAACGCAGCAATTGAGAATAGATAAAGCTTTTTTTATAATTTGAATTGTAAAGGTAAAAAGTTGAAATACTATTGATCCACGGTACCTTGCGTTAAAATCTGAAATTACATATTCCTTTTTCGATTTCTTTTGTAAAAGATTCCAAGTGTTAGGAATACTAGGAATATAATCAGCAAGTAAGAGCCTGATGCATCGTGTATGTCCGTTCAAAGCAGACAAATGAAGTGCAGTTCCCCCATTAAGGTAGTCTGCTCTGTGAATCTACAACTCAAACAACTACAACGTATCAACTAGGTTCGATACACGTTTTAGAATTTACCTAATATTGTTTAATAAGATAATAGTGTAAAAGGCAAATAAAACTACAGCAGATAATTAGCAAAGAACATACATTGGCTTTAAAAAGAACCAGAGTTTGAACAACCTCCCAGTGACCATGCTGACATGCTTGCATCAGAGCAGTCTGTTCATCAAACAAATTTTCGTTTTAGCACAGAAATATAGCCAACCTCACAGATGATTCAAGACATTGTACAAACTATAAAACTGCCATTTTTACAAAGAATCATGCTACTGCTTGAGCCTAAAATCGTTCCAACTATCAAACTTTCACAAACTAAGAAAGATCAATAATCAGGTCATCAAGATATTTTCCTGCAGAACAAAGCCGCCGAATTCCAGACCTAAACAACTCATTACTAAGTAATAATGCTAAAGGAAACATAAAGATTGCAATTGATTAAAGTGTACAACAACTATGATCACAATGCAGTTAGTCAGTTACCTGACCGCGATAATTCCTTAAGTTAATATCGACTCCAGTATCGAGCAGAAGAGTAACAATCTACAACATAAAAAAAAAACAACCATTGCCTTTGTCATTGTTATTGTCATGGATATACACTTGCAATTATAAACAAACACAAACAATGTGAAACAATCCACTACCTCATGATGTCCTTGAGCCGACGAGTAATGCAATGGGGAATTCCTAACACCAAACGTCGAATACCGGACTAACCGAGGATTATACTCTAACAAAGCCTTAGCTTCCAGCAAATCGCCGTCTCTAGCAGCCGAGACAAGGCGCTCGCCCGAAGCCGAGCACCCTAAAGAATTGCCAACTATACTCATAAACCTCATTTTCTCAAAGAGAGGATTAAATGCTAAAGAACCCCAACACTTTACCACCCTTTCCCTCTTCCTCCTACCTTAGTCTGCTAAAAACAACATTAGTCAATTTTTTTGTATCATAACATTTAATAAAAACAAAAAAAATATCCCACAATTTGGATAACATTAAATCAAAGATATTTCCTTTTTCCTTTTTCTTTTGTTTTTTTTCCTTGTTTTCCACAAAAAAACTAACAACCCACAACAAACTGTCTTTTTTTTTACATCATAGTACGAGAATTGTTTGGTGTAACGACCAAAAAATTACTGCTGATTCTTAAATCAATTAAAACCAATAATTAAAAAAAAAAGCATTAAACAAAAATCAAAACAAACAAATTTATACAATTATACTACCCAAAATTCTTAACTAACAAATATGAAATTTCATTAGACAATCAACCATTTTAAACAAGGATTAAAAGGGTAATTGAATACATACCCAATTCATAATTCTGCTTCCAAAATTATCAGAATTGAACCAAAATAATCCCTTTTATATATATAGAAGATCAAATCTTTTACAAGAAGAATTCCAAAAATCTCAAATAATGCCGACAAAAATTGATCAAATACAACAACAAGTTAAAAAAATTTATTTATTTTTAGAAAAAAGGTCAAATTTTGTGAAATGGGGTTAATTGTTTTCTTGAAGAAAAAAAAACCCAGAAAAAAAAGGGGAATTTTTTAAGCACTTAACAATTATGGGGAGAGATGTCCAACTCAAAGTGCAAATGTTATAAGGTGTAATTTGTCCAAAAAAAAAAAAATATATAAAAAAATAATAAAAACAAAAAATGGAGCAAAATAATGTTATATTGTCTACTAATTATTAGCATGGAATCACACGATTAATGAAATCAAACATGTTAGACTGAAATTTTGGACAAGAATATAAGGGAATGTTCATGGAAAAAAAGGGAGGAGAGAGAAAGAAGTCAGAGAAAAAGTGGGGTTTTATTTATATTTTATTTTTTTAATTTTATTATTTTATTTTTATATATGTTTATACACTTATTTGACATTAAATATTTTTTATTGTGTAAAAATTACAATAATTGGATATTAACGAGTAATAATATAGTTATTGAGATGAATCAAATAAGACATCAAGATTATATCATGTTTTATATATTGAAAGTAATTTAAAAAGTATTCTTATATTATGTTATATATAATATTAAGATTCCGAGCGTATCAAAAATTCAGATTGAGAAACGGAGTAGCTTTTATTTATTTATTTATACTAAGGCTATAATAGTCAAAAACCAAGGGTGCAAACATACGCCTGCACCGAAAAGCGTGTAATATGATTATAGGAATTTCAAATGGGATTTTGGGGTCAATTTTTTTTAGAGTCAACGTTGGTAGTTTGGATGTTGTTTTCTCACAATGTCTTAAGCCTTAACATAGAATCATAGATGATGTTTTAAGCCCAATTCTCAATTACTCACGGCTTAATTGTTGGGTGGATTCTAATTTCTCAGCCAACTTCTTTCAATTATTGATCATACCTCCTTTTCTGGAGTGATATGTAAGGCGTTGCTTTATTGTATGTTCAATTAATCAATAAGTTTACTTGTTAAATAAAAAAATAACTCATTTACACACTATCAGAATTTTTGTTGTTAAAAGCTATAAAATCACCCCCATTATCGACAAAACACCACCACCAACAAAACCAAAACAACAACATCCAATTATCGACACATTGAACAGCAAGAGAGGTCTCTCGAACCAAAAACCATGGCGACGCTTTCACTCTCACTCCCTCCTCCTCCTTCTCTCTCTTCGCTCAACTTTCTCTCTCCTCTTCTCACACCACACAACCTCACTCTCTCTCCTCCTCTACGACGCAACAACTTCAAGCAACACGTTTCGTCGTCGCCTGACATTTGCGACGCTCCTCAACAACCTCTTATAACCGTCGATAAATCCGCACTCATTCTTAAAGAAGCTGTTTCCGAAGACGAGCTTTGGGCTACTGCTTGTCTCCGAATTCGTACCTTCAACGTTTTTAAACAGGATTCGCTTGGTATAGAGGTGAGTTATTTGATTTATTACGTTGTTTCTGAATTTCGTCTGTAATTTTACTGTTTTGTTTTGAATTCTTGTTGTCTTTTTTTATTATTTGTTTCGGTTTTCGATTTCGCTTTGAATTGAAGGTTTAGGTTTGAAGCGTTAGATTGTTTGTGTAAGTAGATTATATAGCGTCGGAAATTGAAGATGATGTGAATTACAGAGTTATGAATGTCGTAACGAAATGACAGTTATTAGTCAAGGATCGAGTGAAATGACGTAACAAATTGAATTTTCGAGTTGAATTGAAGGATTCGGTTTAACTGTGAATCGTAAAAATTTGTGTTTAACTAGAAAATATGGTGTCAACAATTGAAGATGATGTAAATTTAAGTGTTATCAATTTTGTAACATAGTGATAGTGATTGGTTTAGGTTAAGGACGGAATGAAATTGAATTTGTAAGGCTAGGGTTTTGCGCCTGCACGGAACATGGTAGAGGACTCAATTCGCGCAGTAATTATGTTAAAACTAGTTCAAAAGTGCAGCATTGTGCTATACTGCCATATACGACGTACCGATAATGTGTTTGTTTCAGACCTATGTGTTTGTGTGGCGATTATTGAGAGTGTAATGTTATGTTTTTGTTGTTAATGTGGATAGTTGGGTTGTATTGCTAATTTTGTGTTTCCTTATGTTTAAGTTTTACAGGATCATAAAAAGTACTTGGCTGAGCGTGAGTTCGAGGCGCTTAAAGAACGTGTTGCTGGCAAAAGGGAGGGTTTCAAACAGGTGTCTTGTATAAATGCCACTCTTCCTTTGTCGCATCTATCAGCTTTGTCCGGGGACCTTTGCACAGCTTGTAAGGTATAGTTTTTTTTTTTTTTTTTTTTTCTATCTTTGATTGGATTTTGTTTACACAAGTGAGCCTTCTTCTGCTCATTGGATTCCGGAGTTTTGGTGTTCCTTGCGTAGAGAAGTGAACTTTTGCTAGGTTGGTTGTAATTTGTAAAGCTCGTAGTCTGTGCGTTCTAATTGACTGTCGAAGATCAGCAGCAATGACATTGTGTTGGTGTTGCTACCACACATATTATAGGCTTTGCTTTTAGCTTACTTTCTGCAATGTCCACAATAATGGCCCTGTTTTAATTGAGATACAACCACTATTTGCTTCTTCCACTTCCCATCAGTTGTTTTGGCTGCCGTTCTTGTCATACACTATTATGCCTGTTCTGCCAGTTTTGGTTTTTTCTTTTCGTACTCTTCTCTCTTGAGATTGTCTAGTGTTTTTTGTTGTTCCTTTTTGATGTTCTTTGATGATGGGCTAAGGCTTGTTGCTGTTGTTGTTTGATAGTTCTCAGATGATGGGGATTCGAGTTGGGTTGGACCTTGTCTAATCAGTGTTGCTTCGAAGGGCAGGAGGGCCACAGGTACCGGCCCGGCCGCAAGACACAACAACTTTGTTTCGTGGTGGTTATCTTTGTTCTCTTCTTTTTGTTTTTTGTGGCTGCAATAATGAATTATGTTTAACTTGGTTCTTGACTAGTTGTTGTAATTGTAACTGTTTTGCAACTATTCTAAGGTTTTCATATATAGAGTATGTCTTCATAAAACTTTACCTATTTAAGAAATTAAAATTTTGGATATGCTCAAGTTAGATGGTGATTGATGAATGAATGAAATCTTGTTATATGGAATTGATATGCTTCCTTGAAGTACAAAGAATTGGAGTAACGAAGGATGAATGTTTAGTTTGCTATCTGGTTAAGTTGTGCAGTCTTCCCGTGGCTATTGGATGATTTTCACGGTTTATGCATTATTTTGAAGTAATTTGGTACCTTGTGATCTTCTCCTCAACCAGAGAAATTTGTGTGTGATTTTTCTTGATTAGTTGGTACTTGGTATGTAATATGTTTGAAGTGCCTTTTTTTTTTTTTTTCTAATTCTTTTCGAGGAGATGTATGGCATTTATTCTTCTAGTTACCTTTATTGAACTTAAAACATTAGTTGTTTTGTAATTTTGATGCTGCACTTCAGACATCAATGAATTATTCTGAATTTTGAATGATGTTTTGTTATGTTTATTTAGTCTTTCTTTTAAGCTGATTGATTTTATGTGAATTTCTGGACTTTGAACTTGCCAGAATATTGGAGCAGTTTGCGAGGGGTTATCTGGCAAGTATGTGTTGCCAAGGAATGCACAGGAAGGATTGGGTTATGCGCTCGTTTCAGATGCAAAAGTGTTGCTGAAAAATGGGGTACTATACTACTATCTGTGTAGATGATTGCTTAACATAAAAACCTAATCCGTGCTTGTTAAATGAATTAGTAGTTATAATAGCTTAGTGGACTCAGTGATTGAGTTACCACTTGATTTCTTCTGCTGTGTACCTCAATTTGTAATGAAAATAGAGGGGATGACACAACCGGGTTTTGTTTTTCTAAATACTTTTTGCACTTGAAGATCCAGATTATAGTTTATTGGGTTTGGCACTTTGGCCTAAATTAATTTGTGAAATGTGATGAGGCAGTGATGGTAGACACATTCACTAAATTCACAAGGATGTTGGAATCTTGTGTGCTTCTAATTCAGTAACTAATAGTTTTTTGGTTCTTGTGATCAAAGAATGGAGCCTACTCCTGATTGCTATGACTGACTCCGAACCTAGTCACCTGAAGCCTAATGGTTAGAGTATAAGCATTTGGGAGCATAATTTGTTTGCCTTCTTGGGTATTAGAAATGGGATAGGGCTTTTTTTTTTTTTCCCTGTTAGCACACCGGTGTTTAAGTCATTAGAAGAAGACATAATGGCTGGGGTGTTTCTTTCTTCTGTAATGCATTATGCAAGGCTCTAATCCAATATCTAGTGCTGCTCTTTTTAATGTGAAGGAAAGAATGAAAGTTGGGCTGTTTGTCTATACTCTTTCTTTTATTGCATCTGCCTATTGATGTCTTTCTCTCACGCCTCCCCTTTGTCTCAAGCACTGTTGGTGCTCATGTGGTCTTCTTCTTGAAGGGTTGGGAGGAAGTGTCTTACGTTCGTTTTTGCTGATATGCTTAGTTTATCTTGGGAATGATAGATTTGTTCTGGGTGTTAACCGACTGTAAATCAGATATGTGATTTATGCTGCTTGGATGGTACTCTTTTAAGTTGTTAAGTTCCTTTTGGTGATAGATCATTCTCTTGGTATGAGGACTGTTAATTTTCAACTATCCAATCTTTGATGCTTTAGGACTGGTACTAGATCATTGTGAAGTGGAAGTAGTGAAAGCTTTAGTTCTTGTTAAACTCCAACCCTGGTCTTGGCAAAATATTTATCTGTGATATTATTTTAATCCTTTTGTGTTAATATTCTTTAATTTCAAAAAAACCTAAACTCCTATTCCTTTCATGAATAACATGATTTATGTAAATATTCTCACAGGCATTACTGATTTGTATGTCCATGTTGCTGTTGACAAGAACCATAAGATCTGTATATCAAAAGTGGTTTGTATTTGAAAACGAAGAACCAGCATGGCAGGCCAGGTATCTAAATCGACCTAAAAGAATATTCTTTGGTTTGGTTTACCAAACCCATACAACTTGTAAACATGAAACTCAAGTTAATTTCTTATGCTTGATTTTTTTAATCTTTATCTTGAACTTATAGCCTTCCATTTTATGTCTGTATATTTGATAGACTAGGCAATAATTTGCAGCATAATGTACATTTTTGATGAAAAGCTATATAGCGTATGCAGTGTACATAAATTTTGGATCCTTTAAACAAGTGCCGGCTTGCCGCATTGTGTTATTATCTATTTCAAATCTGTTGGCAGATTAGGTTTGGTTTTTGAATCGGTAGCACCCTCATTATTATGGAGCATACATCATTTATTTATGGACTCGTATTTTTTTCTTACGCAATATGCTTATTGGTTTTGCAATTTGTAGTAGAGATAGTTTATCTTAATTAGTTCTAGAAACTAGAAAATGTGAAATAGTTTGCAAAAATAGAAAAAGAGAAGTACAATGTAGTTAACAGTGGCATTTTGGCTACATCAATGTGGGGAGACTTTTGTTGTTAAATTCTAGATTGAGAGTTTGAGGCAATTTGAAATTGTCTTTGTGATGCTGGAGTTAAATCTTTTTGTAGGGGCTAACAAACGGGTATTCAAGGCTGATAATGATATCTTGTTGGCAGCATGTGGGATGTTTGATTGTAGAACTACATCAAATGGTGGTATCTTCTAGTTGGTAATGAAGAACAAGTTTAGTTTGTGTGAATAAATGAAAGCAATTTGAAGATAATAATGATGTATATACTAGTTGTTTAAAATTCAAGATTGAGAGTTTGAGGATGATTCAAGTTTCTTTGTGATGCTTGGTGTTCGACTATTTGGAATGGTGTTAACAATTAGGTTTTCTTAGAGTTCAAGAATGCTATTGTTGGAGGCAGCATGTGAGAATTTATTGTAGACTCCCTGAGTGGTAATTTCATCTATGGCTGCTACGGAGGAACCCAAGTAAATTTTGTGAATTAATGAATAATAATGATATAGTCTGTAGCAGATGTATGAGATCTTAAGGGTTATTATACGAAGAATCTTGAATGACGTCCCAAACTAATATTGTCGGAGCCATAAAGTTGTGGAATTGGAGTCTTTCACCTATTGAGTATATGAATGAGTTAAATAGTGTGTAGATGGTAAAGAATAGCATGAATGGTGGATAATTTATGGAATGAGGTATGTAGAAGAAGGAATTGCTGCTTTATTGAGGGTATGTGAGGGTTAATTGGTACGATGGTTTGGTCATGAATGGCTTAAAGTGGGAAAGATGAGCTATGAGAGTTTAGATGAAGACCCAAGATTTTGACGAGGGTGTTGTGTTGACATATAGCGATATAGGTTAATGGGGCTTGAGGAGAATTTGATTTAAGTAGGGAAAAATGGTAGGAGATGACTTTTGCGACTTTTCTTATTGAATCATGTTTAGCCTATCCCAATTATGTTAGGATTCGGATTAGGACTTTGTTGTTGTTGTATGTCTTTGATTTTAAGAAACATGCAAGTTACTCGATAATTACAAATAGTGTTATTGTGCTACAAGCATCACTATAGTTGTTGTAGGTCCAATCTCGTCTTTTGTTGAAATATGCTCTTCAGGAGAGACAAGTCATTGGTACGATAGCGGATCTGTCAGGCGAACCAGTTTCTCAGAAATTCCATCCACCCAGAATGAAGGAGGCATATATGAAGCGGCCTTGTGAGGGAATATTCAGTTAAATCCATACAGCGGTGAACATACACCCAGCTATTTCTAAGAGGTTGGATAGACATGATGCCTCCACACCGGCTCTAGATCCCAATATGACACACCCAGCTATATTCAAATCAGCTCAGTAATTGTTTCCATAAATATATAGGGTTTCTTTCCTGCAATACCATGTGTCATATAGTACATGGTGTCCTGTACATGAGTGTCCCTCCACATGCACACACTTGCATCGTTCCATCTCAACCAGCAGAAACTCTTCTGGAACAGTTGTACTAAAAGATTCAAATAAGCATTACCCTTCTACTCTCGACAACTGGTGACCTATTCTGCCGATTTGAGCTATTTTAAGTTCCTATTCTTTCTACCCAAGGATCCTGTAATGAGACGAGTCTAAAAATGGGAGATCTTCTATTCTCCCCTCCAATAAGACTTCCCGAAGCATTGTGGAAATATCAAAACACAATGAAACTGCTGGTAAAAGTGTTTCTTCATCCGCAGTGTGAATGTTCGCCACCAAGTCTCTAGCAAGACTCACCAGATCCCCATCCTCTTCACGCAGGTTCTGACAGACAAAAACACTTAATTAAAATATCTAGATTCATGGCTTTGGCAGCAGCCACTGAAGGAGCTGCTATCAAGAAATTCGACCTACAGTCCCCATTATGATATCATCTTTCAACTTTCTCCAAATCCGCCCTGCTTCCTGCGAGATCATGACCTTAAAAGGACCAAGAGTTCCTTGATGCCTGGTGGTAATATCAACCGGTATGAAGAGTGCCAGGCTTAAGGCAATTGAATTTCTCATGCTAGATAAAGGAACAGTGAAAGCATCCCAGAATTATCAGATAGATATTTAGAAACTCCTTGACAGCAACAACAAACATCTCATCTACTGTGATTCGAAGGACCCTGTAAGGAATGACCATCAATGTATATTAGATTGCCTCACAACTCAGCTTGGTTGGTTCAATCAATATAGATTGCCGGAAGTTTCTATACACTATGAAGTTCAGTCCTACTTCCCTGTTCCTGGTCAGGGGAAATACCTTCCCGAATCTGTGTGCTTGGAGTCCAAGACCGACTACCCATCCCGAGCAGGTTGAACTTCCCAGAATATCATGTGTGACTTATCGGTATAATTATGTTGGAGCTGAATTAATGGCTGTTGCTGTTGGAGTTGTACTGCAGAGGTTGAGGTCTGCAGACGATTAGGGTTGATTTCAGAAATATTGACATGGTATCCTCAAGAGGACCGCCTGGCAGCATCTATCAAAGAAATGTGAGCGAAAGATCTAGATAACGTGAGTCCCAACTTTTTCTATAAAAAAGTGATTGTGAACACACAGTGACTGAATATAGACATGCAAATTACTTTCTATAAATGTATAGAGTGTATATACTATCAGTTTTTTACTAAGTTCTCTATATAACAATTTTACTTCTTTTCTTCCAAAATTAATATAGATATTAGGTTGAGACGGATTGAATGAAATCAAAGATTTGAATATTAATATTAGAGTGGGTAGAACTTTTGTCTGAACTGGACTTACAAACGCTTCTTGAGATTGGGATTTGACTTGCAAAGCAGACAGGGATGACTAACCCGGGGGTTTTTCCGAGAACGCCCCTCCATGCTTAAGTCAGTAAGCTGGAAGAATCGATCCGGATTTTGAAGAATTTGTCAGAAATGGAGGAAAAAAAAGTACCTCCAAATGCGGAAAATTGTACTATATTTATAGTATGAAAGTACAGTTGTCAGACATTGGGTTTTGACAGTGTCATAATCGAACATCCTCTGCAGGGGTGTTTGTGAGCGTCTTCGCCCCTGTTAGGGGTTAAAATAGTAATTTCGCTATGTTGCCCTGTTAGGGGTAAAAAGTGATTTCCTCTATGTTGGGCCTAAGACCTGACCTGGCCAAATAGTTAGGCTAAGAATTCACTTATTCTAGATGCATCTGCTTGTTGTGTGTTTGTACGAGGGGGAAATAGACTAATCATAGGGGGTTTTAAAGAATCGATAAGTGCTGTTGTGTACCTTGAAAGTAGAATTAAGTTTGTCTATGTTGTACTTATTCACTTACAATGGTACTTATGTTTCGACTATTCTAACAGGACCGTGGGATTTTTGCTTTATACCTTATTAGTGTGGTCTATTGTGGGTTAAGCCCAAATAGACTAATCCCAACACTTGTGTTCATATAAATGAGTAGTATAGTTAATCCTCAAATTTAAGATTGCAAATAAATTTAGGTTAACAGATCAAGGCCCAATTGTGGGAATGATAGCGGAGCGATGGCCCTACGAAGGGAAAATAACTAAATAAGCCTGTACATGATAAACTGAAATGAGTGTGCCGCGGGGGCTGATAGTGACTTATTGGCTCTCATTTATGAATATTCCAATGGGCAGGATGGCAACGGCAAGCTAATCAAAAGCTGGGGAGGTTATTGGATTGATGCCATGCTAGATAATACTATTTTCGGATAGTAAGGGATAACTCGGTTTGAGTTTCTCTTTCGATTTCAGAGTCTTAAGGTATTGCAACCGATTCTCATCACCACTTGTGACTCCGAACAAAAAAAACAAAAAATATATTTCATCTGTTAATTATTATTTTTTTTTTGGAAATTTAAAGGTTCATGAATTGAAGACATATAATCTCCTTATGGAAAATATATGATATGATGTAACAATTAGATTTTAATACAAATACCTCTTCAATGTTTATAGTTTATTAGAAAATTTATGGGAAGAAATTACGATGCTACTACCAATTAAACTTATCACTACGTTTAATTAAGACTACGAGGGCTTGCCTTGTGTCTACAAAAAATAGTATGTTATTCCACATATATCAAACAAATGTATAACTGTAATCTAGTAGATACTCATAACAACTAAACAATGGTTTTGCTAGTGTAAACTCATAAATTATCCTAATAAGTTATGTTAGAAAATAATGAAATGAAACAATAATTGACTATTTTCAAATTTGTGCTTCATTGACAATTAATTGTTGGTAATTAGAGTGTTTAGAGTAGGTACATATATATTTGCTATTTTGGTGCAACCAACATCAGCAATGTCAAATGAATATCGTAGCTTCGTTTACTTTTCAAGTTTGGGAACTCAAGAATCATAGGATTCATAGGTCATGACTTTCATAAAAACATGAAGAACATGACACAAAGATCTTGCAAGTTGCAAATACTATAACAATTTTGATGCTATTCATCAACTCTCCAACCACCCCCCCCCCCCCCCCCCCCAACCTAAGGGCATTTTTGTGTTATGAATGTATTCGTTCGGATGTATTGATAAAATGATTATAAATCCCATAATAAATGATGTATAGAATAAGTGATGGTCAGTTTTTGTATTAATACTTCCTCGTATAGGATCATTACAAGGTTTTTTTTTTTATTGTTAACGCAATTAATATGTCAATTGAAAATCGCTCACTTTTCTTTAATTTACACGATTCACTTTATAAACTATTTATGTGATTAGGTCAATATAGCGTGCACGTATGTAATTATATTCAATAGACGCAAATGATAGAGTATATAAGTATTCATGCGCCTCAACATCAGGTAAAGTTTTGGTTGAGATGATCTCTAATATGATATCGTCACTAACGTGACTCCAAAGTTAACGCAATTACAACGGTTTTTTTTTTTTTTTTTTTTTTATTGTTAACGCAATTAAAAAGAAAATGCCCAATCTTGAATTTTAGTTAGCATAGACAATTAGAGTATCAAAGAACTAAAGAAGGTCAAAGCGAGGAATAAAAAGTGGTGAAATTATGCTAATCCCCATTTACGACAATTGATCTTTGCGTAGCATTAAGCACCCACCTTGCGCACACTCAAGCATGCATTGTTACGTTAATATGTAGGATTAGATCAAAGAAAATGATATATTGGTGGGGTCGTTTTTTTTACTCGTTCATACATGGCACAAAAGCCATTAATAATAATAATAATAATAAGTGAAAATTCTAACTACTCCATACTAGTTTTATCTTTAATTTTAATTAATACAAAGTACTGGATAAAATACTCAAGCCTTATATGATCATCATTATATTAGGTGAGAGTTAAAGGGCAAGAAAGAAAATCCTAGTTTTTAGAGGACCAACTCAACCAAAGTTTTAATTTATGGTTGAGGTCAAGAATATTTAATACTCTATCAATATTATGACTATCTCTGATCTGAGACATGCTTGTAATTGATAACTAATATATAATAATACATAAAAATAGAGGTTTGTTGCTAATAGTTTGATTTTGGTAGTAATATGTAAATAACCATTGATGAAAACAACTCATCCTTTGCAACTTTTTAGCCGTACCATTAAAGTAAGGTTTAAATGCAGTTTTGCTTTGTGATGAACTAATGACGTGAACTTATTTCAATAAACATATATAATAAATTAATGAAAAAAACAGCAAACATAATCTTTTAGCTTTTTTTTAACTTCATCCGCAATTTTATATTTTATTTTCAACTATATATCGTTTATCAATTATTTACTGTAGAAAAGTACGATAGATGTACCATTTCTTTTCAACTCGACTAACTAGGCCATGCTAAGCTATTTTTTAAGGAAGAGGCGAAATTGAATTGCACTCAATGAAACAAAAACAAGCGTCTTTATTAAAATGAGAGCTAAATTCAACAAATGATCAGCATAAAAATGGGGTAGACGATAGTTGAGTATGCAGTAAGAATAGATTACTCCACAAATTACAAGGAATAAAAATAAACACAAATAAGTTTAAACTATCCCATAATTCAATAAACCTTATGATATAATGATACAATTATTTTTATTATGTAGTGAATGAGTAGTGTGCACCAAGTACAACGTAGTATATGCGTACTGGTAATATATTGGTATATGGCAGATCCGAAAGACACCCAAACAAAGAATTAAAAAATATTAACAAAATCTCACTTTCTTCACCAAATTGCGATTCTAATACGGTCTATAATATATAAATTGAGCACATTTCTTGGAAGCATGACCAATATTTAATTGTTACCCAAGGTTTAACCAATGGCGGCCAACTATGAAATCAAAAACGACTTTCCTACCTTACGATAGCTATTTTTTACCATCTACATGTTAGTAATTTCTTATTTACAATATAAAAGCGACCCATTAACAACACTGGTACTCAATTTTACTTTTAAGCTATAGTGAGGCTAGGAATAGTTAATTACTCTATCACGCTCCTCACATGAGAGCATGTGTGGTTGAAGTGGTGAATGCAGCATGGACCCCCTCATACCCGGTGTTTAATAACTACAAAAAGTTTAGTGGATGTTAGGTCCAGGATAGTTTATATATCTATCAGTTTACATATCGTAAAATTCCTGCGATATATGATTTTAGTACTAATAATCGAAATTATTTTCCTTATCATAGAATGTAAGTTTTATGGCCAAAAAGACGCTTAGAACGATCTTAGTTGGGACTACGAC
>PYUH01000042.1:22553-39489 GCA_016808085.1 Suaeda aralocaspica | reverse complement strand
CCCCATTATCGACAAAACACCACCACCAACAAAACCAAAACAACAACATCCAATTATCGACACATTGAACAGCAAGAGAGGTCTCTCGAACCAAAAACCATGGCGACGCTTTCACTCTCACTCCCTCCTCCTCCTTCTCTCTCTTCGCTCAACTTTCTCTCTCCTCTTCTCACACCACACAACCTCACTCTCTCTCCTCCTCTACGACGCAACAACTTCAAGCAACACGTTTCGTCGTCGCCTGACATTTGCGACGCTCCTCAACAACCTCTTATAACCGTCGATAAATCCGCACTCATTCTTAAAGAAGCTGTTTCCGAAGACGAGCTTTGGGCTACTGCTTGTCTCCGAATTCGTACCTTCAACGTTTCTAAACAGGATTCGCTTGGTATAGAGGTGAGTTATTTGATTTATTACGTTGTTTCTGAATTTCGTCTGTAATTTTACTGTTTTGTTTTGAATTCTTGTTGTCTTTTTTTATTATTTGTTTCGGTTTTCGATTTCGCTTTGAATTGAAGGTTTAGGTTTGAAGCGTTAGATTGTTTGTGTAAGTAGATTATATAGCGTCGGAAATTGAAGATGATGTGAATTACAGAGTTATGAATGTCGTAACGAAATGACAGTTATTAGTCAAGGATCGAGTGAAATGACGTAACAAATTGAATTTTCGAGTTGAATTGAAGGATTCGGTTTAACTGTGAATCGTAAAAATTTGTGTTTAACTAGAAAATATGGTGTCAACAATTGAAGATGATGTAAATTTAAGTGTTATCAATTTTGTAACATAGTGATAGTGATTGGTTTAGGTTAAGGACGGAATGAAATTGAATTTGTAAGGCTAGGGTTTTGCGCCTGCACGGAACATGGTAGAGGACTCAATTCGCGCAGTAATTATGTTAAAACTAGTTCAAAAGTGCAGCATTGTGCTATACTGCCATATACGACGTACCGATAATGTGTTTGTTTCAGACCTATGTGTTTGTGTGGCGATTATTGAGAGTGTAATGTTATGTTTTTGTTGTTAATGTGGATAGTTGGGTTGTATTGCTAATTTTGTGTTTCCTTATGTTTAAGTTTTACAGGATCATAAAAAGTACTTGGCTGAGCGTGAGTTCGAGGCGCTTAAAGAACGTGTTGCTGGCAAAAGGGAGGGTTTCAAACAGGTGTCTTGTATAAATGCCACTCTTCCTTTGTCGCATCTATCAGCTTTGTCCGGGGACCTTTGCACAGCTTGTACGGTATAGTTTGTTTTTTTTTTTTTTTTCTCTCTTTGATTGGATTTTGTTTACACAAGTGAGCCTTCTTCTGCTCATTGGATTCCGGAGTTTTGGTGTTCCTTGCGTAGAGAAGTGAACTTTTGCTAGGTTGGTTGTAATTTGTAAAGCTCGTAGTCTGTGCGTTCTAATTGACTGTCGAAGATCAGCAGCAATGACATTGTGTTGGTGTTGCTACCACACATATTATAGGCTTTGCTTTTAGCTTACTTTCTGCAATGTCCACAATAATGGCCCTGTTTTAATTGAGATACAACCACTATTTGCTTCTTCCACTTCCCATCAAGTTGTTTTGGCTGCCGTTCTTGTCATACACTATTATGCCTGTTCTGCCGTTTTGGTTTTTTCTTTTCGTACTCTTCTCTCTTGAGATTGTCTAGTGTTTTTTGTTGTTCTTTTTGATGTTCTTTGATGATGGGAACTAGGCTTGTTGCTGTTGTTGTTTGATAGTTCTCAGATGATGGGGATTCGGTTGGTTGGACCTTGTCTAATCAGTGTTGCTTCGAGAGGGGCAGGAGGGCCAGGTACCCGACCCGCAACGAACACGACCAACTTTGTGTGTCGGTGGGTGGGTTATCTTTGTTCGCTTTTTTCTTTTTTTTGTTTTTTGTGGCTGCAATAATGAATTATGTTTAACTTGTTTCTTGACTAGTTGTTGTAATTGTAAACTGTTTTGCAACTATTCTTAAGGTTTTCATATATAGAGTATGTCTTCATAAAACTTTACCTATTTAAGAAATTAAAATTTTGGATATGCTCAAGTTAGATGGTGATTGATGAATGAATGAAATCTTGTTATATGGAATTGATATTGCTCCTTGAAGTACAAAGAATTGGAGTAACGAAGGATGAATGTTTAGTTTGCTATCTGGTTAAGTTGTGCAGTCTTCCCGTGGCTATTGGATGATTTTCACGGTTTATGCATTATTTTGAAGTAATTTGGTACCTTGTGATCTTCTCCTCAACCAGAGAAATTTGTGTGTGATTTTTCTTGATTAGTTGGTATTGGTATGTAATAGTTTAAGTGCCTTTTTTTTTTTTTTTTTTCTAATTCTTTCTAGAGGAGATGTATGGCATTTATTCTTCTTAGTTACCTTTATTGAACTTAAAACATTAGTTGTTTTTGTAATTTTGATGCTGCACTTCAGACATCAATGAATTATTCTGAATTTTGAATGATGTTTTGTTATGTATTATTTTAGTCTTTTCTTTTAAGCTGATTGATTTTATGTGAATTTCTGGACTTTGAACTTGCCAGAATATTGGAGCAGATTTTGCGAGGGCTTATCTGAGCAATGTATGTGTTGCCAAGGAAATGCACAGGAATGGATTGGGTTATGCGCTCGTTTCAGATGCAAAATGTGTTGCTGAAAAATGGGGTACTATACTACTATCTGTGTAGATGATTGCTTAACATAAAAACCTAATCCGTGCTTGTTTAAATGAATTAGTAGTTATAATAGCTTAGTGGATCTCAGTGATTGAGTTACCACTTGATTTCTTCTGCTGTGTACCTCAATTTGCTAATGAAAAATAGAGGGGGATGACACAACCAGGGTTTTGTTTTTTCTAAATACTTTTTGCACTTGAAGATCCGGATATTTATAGTTTATTTGGGTTTGGCACTTTGGCCTTAAATTAATTTTGTGAAATGTGATGAGGCAGTGATGGTAGACACATTCACTAAATTCACAAGGATGTTTGGAATCTTGTGTGCTTCTAATTCAGTAACTAATAGTTTTTTGGTTCTTGTGATCAAAGAATGGAGCCTACTTCCTGATTGCTATGACTTGACTCCGAACCTAGTCACCTGAAGCCTAATGGTTAGAGTATAAGCATCTTGGGAGCATATTTTGTTTGCCTTCTTGGGTATTAGAAATTGGGATAGGGCTTTTTTTTTCCCGTGTTAGCACACTGGTGTTTAAGTCATTAGAAGAAGACATTAATGGCTGGGGTGTTTCCTTTCTTCTGTAATGCAATTATGCAAGGCTCTAATCCAATATCTAGTGCTGCTCTTTTTAATGGATGAAGGAAAGAATGAAAAAGTTGGGCTGTCTTGTCTATACTCTTTTCTTTTCTATTGCATCTGCTCATCTGATGTCTTTCTCTCACGCCTCCCCTTTGTCTCAAGCACTGTTGGTGCTCATGTGGTCTTCTTTCTTGAAGGGTTGGGAGGAAGTGTCTTACGTTCGTTTTTTGCTGATATGCTTAGCTTTATCTTGGGAATGGTAGATTTGTTCTGGGTGTTAACCGACTGTAAATCAGATATGTGATTTATGCTGCTTGGATGGTACTCTTTTAAAGTTGTTAAGTTCCTTTTTGGTGATAGATCATTCTCTTGGTATGAGACTGTTAATTTTCAACTATCCAATCTTTGATGCTTTAGGACTGGTACTAGATCATTGTGAAGTGGAAGTAGTGAATGCTTTAGTATTGTTAAACTCCAACCTGTTCTTGGCAAAATATTTATCTTGTGATATTATTTTAATTCCTTTTGTGTTAAATATTCTTTTAATTTCAAAAAAACCTAAACTCCTACTTCCTTTTCATGAATAACATGATTTATGTAAATTTTCTCACAGGCATTACTGATTTGTATGTCCATGTTGCTGTTGACAATGAACCAGCTAAGAATCTGTATATCAAAAGTGGTTTTGTATTTGAAAACGAAGAACCAGCATGGCAGGCCAGGTATCTAAATCGACCTAAAAGAATTATTCTTTGGTTTGGTTTACCAAACCCATACAACTTGTAAACATGAAACTCAAGTTACTTTCTTATGCTTGATTTTTTTTAATCTATATCTTGAACTATATAGCTTCCTATTTTATGTCTGTATATTTGATAGACTAGGCAATATATTTGCAGCATAATGTACATTTTTGATGACAAAGCTATATAGCGTATGCAGTGTACATAAATTTTGGATCTCTTTAGAACAAGTGCCGGCTTTGCCGCATTGTGTTATTATCTATTTCAAATCTGTTGGCAGATTAGGTTTGGTTTTTGAATCGGTAGCACCCTCATTATTATGGAGCATACATCATTTATTCATGGACTCGTATTTTTTTTCTTACGCAATATGCTTATTGTTTTTGCCAATTTCGTAATAGAGATAGTTTATCTTAATTAGTTCTAGAAACTAGAAATGTGAAATAAGTTTGCCAAAAATAGAAAAAAGAGAAGTACAATTGTAGTTAACAGTGGCATTTTGGCTACATCAATTGGGGAGACTTTTGTTGTTAAATTCTAGATTGAGAGTTTGAGGCAATTTGAAATTGTCTTTGTGATGCTTGGAGTTAAATCTTTTTGTAGGGGCTAACAAAAGGGTATTCAAGGCTGATAATGATATCTTTGTTGGCAGCATGTGAGGATGTTTGATTGTAGAACTACATCAAATGGTGGTATCTTCTATTGTTGGTAATGAAGAACCAAGTTTAGTTTTGTGAATAAATGAAAGCAATTTGAAGATAATAATTGATGTATATACTAGTTGTTTTAAAATTCAAGATTGAGAGTTTGAGATGATTCAAGTTTTCTTTGTGATGCTTGGTGTTCGACATATTTGCAATGGTGTTAACAATTAGGTTTTCTTAGAGTTCAAGAATGCTATTGTTGGAGGCAGCATGTGAGAATTATTTATTGTAGAACTCCATGAGTGGTAATTTCATCTATGGCTGCTACGGAGGAACCCAAGTTAAATTTTGTGAATTAATGAATAATAATGATATAGTCTGTAGCAGATGTATGAGATCTTAAGGGGTTATTATACGAAGAATCTTGAATGACGTCCCAAACTAATTATTGTCGGAGCCATAAAGTTGTGGAATTTGGAGTCTTTCACCTATTGAGTATATGAATGAGTTAAATAGTGTGTAGATGGTAAAGAATAGCATGAATGGTGGATAATTTATGGAATGAGGTTATGTAGAAGAAGGTAATTGCTGCTTTTATTGAGGGTAATGTGAGGGTTAATTGTCTACGATGGTTTGGTCATGAATGGCTTAAAGAGTGGGAAAAGATGAGCTATTGAGATGTAGATGAAGACCCAAGAATTTTGACGAGGGTGTTGTGTTGACATATAGCGATATAAGGTTAATGGGGCTTGAGGAGAATTTGACTTTAAGTAGGGAAAAATGGTAGGAGATGACTTTTGCGACTTTTCTTATTGAATCATGTTTAGCCTATCCCAAATTATGTTAGGATTTCGGATTAGGACTTTGTTGTTGTTTGTATGTCTTTGATTTTAAGAAACATGCAAAAGTTACTCGATAATTACAAATTAGTGTTATTGTGCTACAAGCATCACTATAGTTGTTTGTAGGTCCTAATCTCGTCCTTTTGTTGAAATATGCTCTTCAGGAGAGACAAGTCATTGGTACGAATAGCGGATCTGTCAGGCTGAACCAGTTTCTCAGAAATTCCATCCACCCAGAATGAAGGAGGCATATATGAAGCGGCCTTGTGAGGGGAATATTCAGTTAAATCCATACAGCGGTGAACATACACCCAGCTATTTCCTAAGAGGTTGGATAGACATGATGCCTCCACACCGGCTCTAGATCCCAATATGACAACCCCAGCTATATTCAAATTCAGCTCAGTAATTGTTTCCATAAATATATAGGGTTTCTTTCCTGCAATACCATGTGTCATATAGTACATGTGTGTCCTGTACATGAGTGTCCCTCCACCATGCACACACTTGCATCGTTCCATCTCAACCAGCAGAAACTCTTCTGGAACAGTTGTACTAATAAGATTCAAATAAGCATTACCCCTTCTACTCTCGACAACCTGGTGACCTATTCTGCCGATTTCTGAGGCTATTTTAAGTTCCCTTATTCTTTCTACCCAAGGATCCTGTAATGAGAAGAGTCTAAAAATGGGAGATCTTCTATTCTCCCCTCCAATCAGACTTCCCGAAGCATTGTGGAATATATCAAAACACAATGAAACTGCTGGTAAAAGTGTTTCTTCATCCGCAGTGTGAATGTTCGCCACCAAGTCTCTAGCAAGACTCACCAGATCCCCAATCCTCTTCACGCAGGATTCTGACAGACAAAAAACACTTAATTCAAAATATCTAGATATCATGGCTTTGGCAGCAGCCACTGAAGGAGCTGCTATCAAGAAATTCGACCTACAGTCCCCATTTATGATATCATCTTTCAACTTTCTCCAAATCCGCCCTGCTTCCTGCGAGATCATGACCTTAAAAGGACCAAGAGTTCCTTGATGCCTGGTGGTAATATCAACCGAGTATGAAGAGTGGCCAGGCTTAAGGCAATTTGAATTTCTCATGCTAGATAAAGGAACAGTGAAAGCATCCCAGAATTTATCAGATAGATTATTTAGAAACTCCTTGACAGCAACAACAAACATCTCATCTACTGTGATTCGAAGGACCCTGTAAGGAATGACCATCAATGTCATATATAGATTGCCTCACAACTCAGCTTGGTTGGTTCTAGATCAATATAGATTGCCGGAAGTTTCTATACACTATGAAGTTCAGTCCTACTTCCCTGTTCCCTGGTCAGGGGAAATACCTTCCCGAATCTGTGTGCTTGTGAGTCAAGACCGACTACCCATCCCGAGCAGGTTGAACTTCCCAGACATATCATGTGTGACTTATCGGTATAATTATGTTGGAGCTGAATTAATGGGCTGTTGCTGTTGGAGTTGTACTGCAGAGGTTGAGGTCTGCAGACGATTAGGGGTTGATTTCAGAAATATTGACATGGTATCCTCAAGAGGACAGCCTGGCAGCATCCTATCAAAGAAATGTGAGCGAAAGATCTAGATAACGTGAGTCCCAACTTTTTCTATAAAAAAGTGATTGTGAACACAACAGTGACTGAATATATGACATGCAAATTACTTTTCTATAAATGTATAGATGTGTATATACTATCAGTTTTTTACTAAGTTCTATATATAACAATTTTTACTTCTTTTCTTCCCAAAATTAATATACAGTATTAGAGTTGAGACGGATTAGAATGAAATCAAAGATTTGAATATTAATATTAGAGTGGTAGAACTTTTGTCTGAACTGGACTTACAAACGCTTCTTGAGAATTGGGATCTGACTTGCAAAGCAGACAGAGGATGACTAACCCGGGGGTTTTTTCCGGGAACGCCCCTCCGATGCTTAAGTCAGTAAGCTGGAAGAATCGATCCGGATTTTGAAGAATTTGTCAGAAATGGCAGGAAAAACGTACCTCCAAATGCGGAAATTGTACTATATTTATAGTATGAAAGTACAGTTGTCAGACCATTGGGTTTATGACAAGTGTCATAATCTGACATCCCTCTGCAGGGAGTGTTTGTGAGAGTCTTTCGCCCCTGTTAGGGGTAAAATAGTAATTTCGTCTATGTTGCCCTGTTAGGGGTAAAATAGTGATTTCCTCTATGTTGGGCCTAAGACCTTGACCTGGCCAAATAGTTAGGCTAAGAATTCATTATTCTAGATGCATCTTGCTATGTTGTGTGTTTGTACGAGGGGGAAATAGTACTAATCATAGGGGTGTTTTAAAGGAATCGATAAGTGCTTGTTCGTACCTTGAAAGTAGAATTCATGTTTGTCTATGTTGTACTTATTCACTTAACAATGGTACTTATGTTTCGACCTATTCTAACAGACCGTGGGATTTTTGCTTTTAACCCTTATTAGTGGGTCTAGTTGTGGGTTAAGCCCAAATAGACTAATCCCAACACTTGTGTTCATATAAAATGAGGAGTATAGTATATCCTCAAAATTTAAGATTGACAAATAAATTTAGGATTAACAGATCAAGGCCCAATTGTGGGAATGATAGCGGAGCGATGGCCCTACGAATGGATAAATAACTAAATAAGCCTGTAACATGATAAACTGAAATGAGTGTGCCGCGGGGGCTGACTTAGTGACTTATTGGCTCTCATTTATGAATATTCCAATGGGCAGGATGGCAACAGGCAAGCCTAATCAAAGCATGTGGGAGGTATATTGGATTGTATGCCAATGCTAGATAATACTATTTTCGGATAGTAAGGGATAACTCGGTTTGAGTTTCTCTTTCGATTTCAGAGGTCTTAAGGTATTGCAACCGATTCTCATCACCACCCTTGTGACTCTCGAACAAAAAAAAAAAAAAATCTATTTTCATCTGTTTAATTATTATTGTTTTTTTTTTGGAAATTTAAAGTTTCATGAATTGAAAGACATATAATCTCCTTATGGAAAAATCATATGATATGATGTAACAATTAGATTTTAATACAAATACCTCTTCAATGTTTATAGTTTATTTAGAAAATTTTATGGGAAGAAATTGTACGATGCTACTACCAATTAACTTATCACTACGTTTAATTAATGACTAACGAGGGCTTTGCCTTTGTGTCTACAAAAATAGTATGTTATTCCACATATATCAAACAAATGTATATACTTGTAATCTAGTAGATACTCATAACAAACTAAACAATGGTTTTGCTAGGTGTAAACTCATAAATTATCCTAATTAAGTTATTGTTAGAAAATAATGAAATGAAACATATATTGACTAATTTTCAAATTTGTGCTTCCATTGACATTAATTTGTTGGTAATTAGAGTTGTTTAGAGTAGGTACATATATAATTTGCTATTTTGGTGCAACCAACATCAGCAATGTCAAATGAATATCGTAGCTTCGTTTACTTTTCAAGTTTGGGAACTCAAGAATCATAGGATTCATAGGTCATGACTTTCATAAAATACATGAAGAACATGACACAAAGATCTTGCAAGTTGCAATATACTATAACATTTTGATGCTATTTCATCAATCTCCAACACCCCCCCCCCCCAACCTAAGGGCATTTTTGTGTTATGAATGTATTCGTTACGGAGTGATAAAATCGATTATACATCCCATAAATTAAAATGATGTATAGAATAAGTTGATGGTCAGTTTTTTGTATTATACTTCCTCCGTATATGGATCATTACAACGGTTTTTTTTTATTGTTAACGCAATTAATATGTCAATTGAAAATCGCTCACTTTTCTTTAATTTCTACACTGATTCACTTTTATAAACTATATTATGTTGATTAGGTCAATATAGCGTGCACGTATGTAATTATATTCAATAGACGCAAATGATAGAGTATATAAGTATTCATGCGCCTCAACCATCAGGTAAAGTTTTTGGTTGAGATGATCCTCTAATATGATATCGTCACTAACGTGACTCCAAAGTTAACGCAATTACAACGGTTTTTTTTTTTTTTTTTTTTTTTTTTTATTGTTAACGCAATTAAAAAGAAAATGCCCAATCTTGAATTTTTAGTTAGCATAGACAATTAGAGTATCAAAGAACTAAAGAAGGTCAAAGCAAGGGAATAAAAAGTTGGTGAAATTACTTGCTTAATCCCCATTTACGACAATTGATCTTTGCGTAGCATTAAGCACCCACCTTTGCGCACACTCAAGCATTGCATTGTTACGTTAATATGTAGGATTAGATCAAAGAAAATGATATTATTGGTGGGGTCGTTTTTTTTACATCGTTCATACATGGCACAAAAGCCATTAATAATAATAATAATAATAATGAAATTCTAACTACTCCATACTAGTTTTATCTTTTAATTTTAATTAATACAAAGTACTTGGATAAAATAACTCAAGCCTTATATGATCATCATTATATTAGGTGAGAGTTAAAGGGCAAGAAAGAAAATCCTAGTTTTTAGAGGACCAACTCAACCAAAAGTTTAATCTTATGGTTGAGGTCCAAGAATATTTTATATACTCTATCAATATCTTATGATCTTATCTGATCTTGATGCATGCTTGTAATTGATAACTAATATAATAATAATAACATAAAATATAGAGGTTTAGTTAGCTAATAGTTGATTTTGGTAGTAATATGCAAATAACAATTGAATGAAAACAACTCCATCCTTTTGCAACTTTTTAGCCGTACCATTAAAGTAAGGTTTTAAATGCAGTTTTTGCTTTTGTGATGAACTAATGACGTTGAACTTATTTCAATAAACATGTATAATAAATTAATGAAAAAAACAGCAAACATAATCTTTTTAGCTTTTTTTTCACCTTCATCCGCTAATTTTATATTTTATCTTTCAACTATATATCGTTTATCAATTATTTACTGTAGAAAAGTACGATAGATGTACCATTTCTTTTCAATCGACTAACTAGGCCCATGCTAAGCTATTTTTTAAGGAAGAGGCGAAATTGAATGCACTCAATGAAACAAAAACAAGCGTCTTTATACATGAGAGCTAAATTCAACAAATTGATCAGCATAAAATGGGGTAGACGATAGTTGAGTATGCAGTAAGAATAGATTACTCCACAAATTACAAGGAATAAAAATAACACAAATAAGTTAAACTATCCCATAATTCAATAAACCTTATGATATAAATGATACAATTAATTTTATTATGTAAAGTGAATCTGAGTAGTGTGCACCAAGTACAACGTAGTATATGGTACTTGGTAATATATTGGTATATGGCAGATCCGAAAGACACCCAAACAAAGAATTAAAAAATTATTAAACAAATCTCATATTTCTTCACCCAAAATTGCGATTCTTAATACGGTTATAATATATAAATTGATGCACATTTCTTGAAGCATGACCAATATTTAATTGTTATCCCAAGGTTAACCAATGCGGCCATACTATGAAATCAAAAACGAACTTTCCTACCTCTTACGATAGCTATTTCCATCTACATGTTAGTAATTCTTATTACAATAAAATCGTACCCATTAAAAACTGCGTACTCAATTTTACTTTTAAGCTGATAGTTGACGCTCAGGAATAGTTTATATACTCTATCACGCTTCCTCACATGAGAGCCTGTTGGGCTTGAAGTGTGAATGCAGCATGGACCCCCTCATACCCTGTGTTTAATAACTCAACCAAAAGTTTAAGTTGATGGTTGAGGTCCAGGAATAGTTTATATACTCTATCATGTTTTACATATCTAAAATTCCTCGATATATGATTTTAGTACTAATAATCGAAATTATTTTCCCTTATCAATAGAAATGTAAGCTGTTTATGCCAAAAATCGCTTAGAACGATCTTAGGTTGGGACTACGACGGCTAGATAGATTAAGCAATTCGATGAATAAAGAATAATAATGCAAAGTATAAAAACGAAAGAAATTAAAAGAGACAAGACACAATATTTTGATGACGCAGAAAACCCAAAGGGGGAAAAACTGCGGGTGGGAGTAATTCCACCGTTTCACTATGATAAACGTATGATGAGCTTTGCTTAGAGTACAATTTGAGAGTGATTTAGCTTAGGAGTGTTTTACAGTAAGCTGTCCTTGTGTCTTTGGACTGAATAGCCAGCTGAATTAATAGCATTGAGACCTAGAAAATATGTTCAACGGTCTTCTTAGGTAAATAACCGCATTTCCTAAAAAATAGGAGAGTAGTTTCCCTCTTTTTCTCCTCGAAGGCTAACCTCTGTCCAGGTTCAATGTACCTCCCCAGTAGACTTGTTCAACCCCCTGAATCTGCTGAAGAATTAATTTGAACGGCTCAACTGTCTCCATGAATCTCGGACTAACGGTTACTGACTCGTCTGGGGTCGAGTCTAGTCAGAGGAAATCGACCATAACAATTTGCCCCGGATTATTGACTCGGCAACTCGGCAGTTAAAGAGCAATAATCCCACTCTTTTGAAATAACTTCCCACTAACTCTTGGCTGGATTTCCTTTGCTTAAACCACTTTTACTCTATGCAGTCTCTCCAAGATACTCTTGCTACGAGAGACCGTCTTGTCTCGTATGAGAAAGATGTCAAGTTTGCCCAGACTGCTTTGAATGTGGCTAAGGAGAAGACGAAAAAGGCTGAAGCTGACTTGACTAGTCTCAAGGCCGCTTTGGTCAAGCTGGAGGCTGAGAAGAAGAAAGAAGTGGCGAACTTGGAGGAGATGCTTCATACTGCTCAGGAGGATGGCAAGAATTCTAAGGCCCTTGACATCTTGTTTGGTCGTGCCAAGGTCCTGAAGACGTTTGTGGATGGACAGCTGACTTTGGAGGATGCTCAGGCCGAACTAGACAGGTACCTGGCTGGAATCGGGAGTATGGCTGATCTGGTTGACGAAGAAGCGACCGTTGAGGAGCAGAAATCCACTGCTGAGTCTGCCCCTGCTTCTACTGACGCAGATCAGCTTGCTGCTGAGACGAACCAGGATGATGAAGATGTTGCATGACTGTTGGCCACTTTGCATTTAAATTTTTAATATTTTGAATATTAAGTCTGTTGTTGGCCGTTGTATGGCCTTTTGAACAATTTACTTGTGTGTTTTGTCGTTCATGGGAACGACTAAGTACTTTGGTTTTTATGACTTCTGAACATCTTTAAATGCTTCTGTGTGCTTAGACTGCTTTTGTTGATATGCTGTGTGTTTGCTTTTGATTTTTTCAGTCACTTGCGTTGATATATCACTATAGTTTTTGACTGCTTGTGTCATGCGTTTTATCGCGCATTTTTATCTGTGTATTGCACGTATAGGGGATGACGAGACGTTACTTTCAGTCTCATTTCAAGGCCTTTATTATTGTTGCTCTTAGACTAGGCGTCGTGGTGCCTCGTTGGTCTAGCGTATCGGGGGACTAGGTTAGATGTGCATATTTGCCCCTTAATATCTGACGAAGCTCTGCCTTGATTAGGTACCTTCTGGCGTGCTTCGTCTGATATTTACTTGCGTTGGACTGCTTAGACCGTGTCATCGTGACGAGTCTCTGGAGTTTAGATCCTGCAGGTCCTGCATAGACGCATCGTTAGGACTGGCCGTTGGCGTTTTTGCCAACGGCCCTCCGATGCTTAAGTCAGTACTTGTTCGTCGAAGTGTAAAACGAAGTGAAAAACTTAGAGAAAATTTGTTACCTTTGCACTTTTGACTTAAAAGTGGTAAAGCTTAAGGTGTGTCGCGTTCCAACTTCTTGGAACGGTCTTACCATCTCGTGAGACTAGTTTGTACGCCCCTTTGACTAGTTTCAGCTTCAGTCAGGTTGAAGGCTCTACGGATCGCTATATCGTCCTCGAGTCTCATTTGTGCTAGGGCTCTAGTCTTGACTTCTTCGAACGTCAGGCACGGGTACTTGGTCATGTCGCGATACAGCTCCGAGTCTGTGTGCAGTCCTCTTTTGAAAGCCTCGATCGCAGTCCTGACATCGTAGTTCTTTATGCCGATCATTTCTTTGTTGAATCTGGCAAAATAGTCGCGGACTGGTTCGTTCTTCTTCTGCATTATGCGGTACAAGTCACTGGTCTGCTTCTCGACGTTCCTGGAAGCGTCGAACTTGCCATAGAACCTGTCACACAAAGATTTGAAATTAGTAATAGTTCCGCGTTTAACATCACACAACCATTCTAAGGCGGGACCCGTCAGGGTTGCGCCAAAGGATTTGCAGAGGACAGGCTCCAGGAGGTGACGCGGGATCGAGTACTGCCACATATGCTGCTTGTAGTGGTTGATATGCTCTATGGGGCACGTGCTACCGTCATACAGCTTCGTCGGAGGGGGGATGTTTAGTCTCCTTGGGATGTCAGCCATAGCAATGCTTTCCACGAAAGGAGACGCGGCATATCCATCCTCTTCCTTAGTCACGACGGGCAGGGGTGCTCCTGGCATCCTTTTGAGTATCTTCAGCAGTTTGGCGTTTTGTTCTTCGATGCGAGCTATCTTCCTGGTTGTCTCGTCATCCCGGCCGTCGCCTCGGTCGTCGTTGTTATGCTCCTGATCGTGATCCTCGCGCGCGTCATCGTCTTCTTCTTCGTCCGAGGTAAGACTCATCATGCGAGGCACGTTTTCAGTGTTGCGATGTTGCTGTAGGGCTCTGCTTTTGACAGATTCGATTTCCTTGCGAAGGTCGTCGATGGACTTCTGACTTTCAGAGGCCAGTCTTTCATTTTCCTCACGTTGTTTCTTCAAATCTTCGTATGCCTTCATCATAGCGTCTCTCATTTCATCATAGGTCGGAGGAGTTGTTTCCATGATGAATGCTAGGAGTAATTTAGAAACTTTAAATATAAAAGGTTGTTTTAGCGAGATCTAGTCGTCGGCCCCACGGTGGGCGCCAAATTGTTTATGCCAAAAATCGCTTAGAACGATCTTAGGTTGGGACTACGACGGCTAGATAGATTAAGCAATTCGATGAATAAAGAATAATAATGCAAAGTATAAAAACGAAAGAAATTAAAAGAGACAAGACACAATATTTTGATGACGCAGAAAACCCAAAGGGGGAAAAACTGCGGGTGGGAGTAATTCCACCGTTTCACTATGATAAACGTATGATGAGCTTTGCTTAGAGTACAATTTGAGAGTGATTTAGCTTAGGAGTGTTTTACAGTAAGCTGTCCTTGTGTCTTTGGACTGAATAGCCAGCTGAATTAATAGCATTGAGACCTAGAAAATATGTTCAACGGTCTTCTTAGGTAAATAACCGCATTTCCTAAAAAATAGGAGAGTAGTTTCCCTCTTTTTCTCCTCGAAGGCTAACCTCTGTCCAGGTTCAATGTACCTCCCCAGTAGACTTGTTCAACCCCCTGAATCTGCTGAAGAATTAATTTGAACGGCTCAACTGTCTCCATGAATCTCGGACTAACGGTTACTGACTCGTCTGGGGTCGAGTCTAGTCAGAGGAAATCGACCATAACATAAGCTATACTATTTTTGTATCTTTAATTGAAGAGATGCTAAGTAGGTACAAGTATATCATTTATCAAATTTAATTCTGTTTTAGTTAACCGTAGTGAGGAAAACCCCAAAAATTAGTATGAGTAGTAAGTTAAATGCTTGTATCAGTATACATTACTCCCAATGATCTAAAAGCTAAGAGAGTATAAACAAAAACTTGCTTTGACATATAGGTTCTAGAGCAGGTAAAACTAGTAAAATCCGCCCTTTTTGGTTCTTGATTAGGTTCAAAATTTAGCAAATCGTTGACAAATTAAGAGAGTTAGTCAAAGATTTTTGGATTTTGGATGTAATTAGATGCAAATGATGAGTTTAAAAATTTAAGTGTATAATAATTATTCCTTACTTTTTCAAAAGGCAACAAAAGCCAAAGTCCAAACAATGCCCACTAAGGAGACATGAGCAAGCATAGAACCTTCTTTTCTGTAGGCTTTTTACTTGGCTCATTGCTCACTAATCTAAGTCCACTACTGATTTTCTGTGGAGGAAAAAAAAAATATGATCCCCAAAAAGCTACTTCACCTACACTACGTACAAAAAACTTTTTTATTTTCCCTTTCAACAATGCATTTTCAATTTTGCATGATCTTGGATAAGGTATATATCATTTTTATGATGTAGAACTCCATAAACAACTTAATTAGTATTCAAAAGTTGGGATTTTGGGGTGTGGGGTATGTTTTGTTCATCTTATTTTTATTTATTAGTGATGAACTATTTCAAATTTAATCTGAACTTATTTATTCTAAAGATAACTAAAGATAAAGTGAATATCAATTACCTTAATTAGTGCGGCTTTTATGGGGGTAAGGGAATTAAGGAAGTATTTATTCGTATACACCTGTTACAAATCAAATTGAAATTTCTTACTGTTGAACCCCATTTGATTTACACTAGTGAGTTGTCCCATATCGGAGAAAGAGGAGATGTTGAACTAGTTTATAGGTCTAGGAGTTACTCTTCCTATTGCCAATTATTTTTAGGATGGAACCTCATTCGGCTTGTGAACCGGTTTGACTCTCCTTCTCCTTGTTATAAATTTGACCAATGCAACTCTTGATATGTGTTGTTATATCATTTAATGAAATATCAATTAAATTGAAAATACAATACATATCATTTAATGAAATATCAATTAAATTGAAAATACAACACAACTCCATAACTCATAATTGCCTTATTTTTTGCCCATCCCTTTGGGTAAAAAACACACACACTAAAAAAATAAATAAATAAAATAAAATAAAAGATAACAAGCGTTGACTTCCAAACACTCGAAGTATAATTGCATTTGTCATCATTCTTCCGAAAAGCCCAAATCCACCACATTTGAGATGCAAATTGAGAAACCCAAAGAAGATGACCAAATACTCAAAGTGCAAACAAAGTACACTTATAAAATGCCATACATCTATGAATTCAAAGTCTCCAAACAAAGATCACAATTTCCGTAACGTTCAATTTTTTATTTTTTTATTTTTTTACCTTTCCATCACTCCTCCATTTTCTTCTCAAACTCCATTTTTTTTTAAAAAAAATATTTTCTTGCCACATTAATTATAAATTTCAAAAATTATTCATTTAAAAATTCTTACATGGAAGTAATGAAGCATTGAAGTTGATGCCCATATGTTGGCCACTTCAAGTCAACCTACCCCCCTCTTCATTTGGTGAAAAATTACTCTTTACATAAAAGTCATAATCTTTTCATTTTTTTTTTCCTCACTCAAAAAACAAAAAATTATTTTCCTTTCATTAATTTCTCCTCTGTTTTCTCTTTATGACTTCTAAAATTAATAAAAAAATCAATAATTTTTTATAGATTAATCAGATCTTTTATTGCGTAATTAATTGCCTTCCCCTCACTTTCTTTCATTCATAACTTTTTTTTTTTTTTTTTTTTTTTTTTTTTTTTTTTT
>PYUH01000042.1:9692-22538 GCA_016808085.1 Suaeda aralocaspica | reverse complement strand
TTTTTTTTTTTTTTTTTTTTTTTTTTTTTTTGAGTTGAGCATTCAATTTTTGAATTATTTACTTTGTTTCACTGTATTTCATTTATTATTGCTACCCACTTACATCTCCATCTTCCTTTCTTTGTCTCTTCTCCTCTGAAATCTACTCCTTTGACTTACAGTTCTCTGTTTTTCCACTAAAATATCACTCCAAATTTCTTCCTTCTCACAATTTTCATTAATTCATTCCACAAAAAAAAAAAAAAAAAATCCAACCTTTTCCAAATTTCCTGATGTAAAAATGTCTCTTTTTTTCAACTTCACTTAAAGCTNTCTCTTTTCTTCAACTTCACTTAAAGCTTCAAACTTCACTCCATTTCTTTTCTGAAGTTCTTCATAATTTCAATCCTTTGTTTTCCCACTAAAAATATATCATCATAATTCTTACTTTTAAAAAAAACCAAAAAAATGGGAGAAATTTTTTCACCACAACCACAACCACAAAACAACAATGTACAATCATCAGGATTAAACTTAGACAACAAAATAAGTCCAAGTATAATCTTAATAATAATAATCCTCGCAATAATCTTCTTTGTTTCCGGTTTACTTCATCTCTTAGTAAGATTCTTAATACGACCACATGAACGACACACAGATGAATTCGCAGACAACGTCACTGCGCTTCAAGGTCAGTTACAACAGCTTTTCCATCTCCATGACTCTGGTGTAGACCAATCATATATTGACACGTTGCCAGTGTTTCACTACAAGGCAATCATTGGTGTAAAAGACCCATTTGATTGTGCTGTTTGTTTATGTGAGTTTGAGCCTGATGATAAGTTACGATTGTTGCCCAAATGTAGCCATGCTTTTCATATGGATTGTATTGATACTTGGTTATTGTCTCATTCTACTTGTCCGCTTTGTAGGGCCAGCTTGTTGTGTAATGAGTTTGGAGGGGTTAATGGTAACGGGCCTGGTGTCGGGCTTTCGCCGGTTGTTTGTGTGCTTGAGTCGGGGAGTAATACTGTGGAGTCGTCTATGGAGTTGGAGAGGGAGAGTGGGCCACTGGTCGGGCCTGAGGTGGAGGCGTGTGGGCTTGGGTTCGGGTCGAACCGAAGTGATGTTGGAGTGCAGTTGGAAGTTGGGAAGAAGGAGGATAAGATTGTGACTGTTAAGTTAGGGAAGTTTAGGAGTGTTGAAGGTGGTGAAGGAAGTAGTGAGATTAATTATAGCAACAATAGTAATCATAATAATAATAATAATAATAATAATAATAATAATAATAATAATAATAATGGTTTTAGTGGTAATAATAATGTTCAAAATTGTGATGTGAGTAGTAATGAGTTGGGTTCAAGGAGATGTTACTCAATGGGATCATTTGCATATATTTTAGATGAAACGACGTCGTTGCAAGTGCCAATAAGGACGCCGATGAAGAAGGAGAAGATTTCGAAAAAGGGTAACTTTAAAGTAGGGCATAGAGGGGCAATGTCGGAGTATGGTGGGTGTGGTGAGTCCATGAGAGAGTTGAATGGGATTGAGGAATTTAGGGGTATTGAGAAAGGGAATCATAATGAAAGTAGTTGTAATAATAAAAGGGAGAGTTTTTCTATATCCAAGATTTGGTCTAGAGGAGGTGACAAGAAAGGAAAAGGGAATAATGGGATTATTGAGATTGATCAATCTTCAAGAAGGACAATTTCGGAATTTGAGATTGATGTAAGTGAATTAGGGAATGATGAAGAAACTCAAAGTTGTTATAGTGTTGATTCATTTGCTAATCCAAATGGAAATACTAATACTAGTTCATCTTCTACAAGGAGAACTTTGCTTTGGCTTATGGGAAGACAAAATAAGATTGTTCATAATCATTCCTCTTTTTCATCTAATGTCTAAATTAGTGAAAGTTATGAAGAAAAAAAAAGGTAATTGAAGTTCTCTTTCATCATTTTAATTCTACTATTTTATTTTATTTTGTTAGATTTTTCGACAAGAAAGTTGGGATATAAGTTAGGAAAAGGGAATGGGAAAAAAAAATACAGAATTTTTTGTGCATGTGATTGTGAAGGAATAGAATTGGAATTTTCATGTTGTTGTAGTGTTATATGTAGTGTTGTTTATGAAGCTCAATCTCTTAACGTTTCGTATTTTTTTGTTTATTCCACTATGCATGTTTTGATGTCTTCCTCTTCTTCTTCCATGTTTGTGGATTATCGAATTTATGTTAAATCTGTTGAATAGAAAAGCTAGCGTTGTTATCATTCATGATTAAGAATTACAAGCAACATATGTTCTATTCAACTTAATTTAGATGCTTATAAGTATGATAAGAAAAGAAAAGAAAAATCGAAACTAGACAATTAGTGTAAGCCTACCGATTTGAATTGATTCTTTGAATCCAGGGTTTTGTAGATTAGTTTGTAGGAATGGGAAGTAGTTGCAATTACTTTGATTTTTTTATTTTATTTTTGCAGTAACTAATTTAGCATAGTTAGTTGCGGGTGGTAATTTAGCATAAATATGAAAAAAAATGCATGCCCGTTAATTAGTTGGATGCGTGCAATAGTCGATAGAGTGTTACAAAAACTTTTAGAAAGATTTCTCGTGTACCATTAGTCTTGTACGGGTTAGCTAATGGTCCAATCTAGTGGGTTAAGAAAAGACAACATTTGTTTCATTAGAAACTTTATCAGCTCAATAGTCAATACCCCATTACCCTGCATATTCTTCTAGGTGGCACCTTAATACAATGGCAAGTTACCAAATTTGATTAGTGATTACTAATCCTGGAAGAAGATCAGCATACTAGAATCTTAACTTAATCAATTTAAGTATATATAGTGTCAATAGAAAGCAATTATTTAAGTTACAATTACCTAGTTTGATAAAAGTTTGCTGAAAATAAGAAATGTCTAACTAACAACTTTTTATTTCAAAAAATGTGTCAATTCACATTAAATCATTGTTCAAACTTATTTTCTACAGGTGCATGTGTCAATTCATTTTAAGTTTTTTTTTTTTTTTTTTTTCATACAGAACTACTTTTTTACTAATTTGAATTTAGGAGTGTTAAATTCGAAGGAAATTTGAAGGAAGGAATAAAAACTTCCCCTTAATATTCTTTCAATTCAAACAAGACAACTAAATTGAATGATGACAGGGAAAACTTATATGAACAATGTGGCTTTGGAATTTATGGACTGGCACCCTTAAGCGTTTCTATTAAAATTGAAACAATAAGTAATAATTTGATGTTTAGTTTGTAATAGAAGCCCAACGGATGAAAATTGAAGTTCAAGTGTTCAACCTTTTATGATTGAATTGAAAAAAAAACATACGTAGTCCGTCAAATTTCGAGTTAGGTATAATAATTTTAATGAGTAACTATCAACGTATAAGGTTTGATCAATACTATTATTACGTGTATTAAATTATGTTCATATAAAATCCGGTTTGATAGAGTAAAGCAAACACATCTGGTCAAAGAATCTCATTTTGTTACTTATTGCATGATCACCTATTGATTTAAAACGATGAAAGAATATAAGAATGTACATACTTGTGAAGTTTACATCTAACAACATTATAGGTTTGTATTAATGTGAAATGGATGGTTTATTTTAGAACCAAACAAGTGGTGTATATAAGTTAGGTTATTAGTCATGATCAATATGAAAAATGATTGCATTACAAGGCACAAATTTAGAGTGTTATATATCAAACGATTAATAACAGATTGTGGACTATATACGTTAAAACATTAATGCAATACTCATGTTATAACTGCAATCCAGTCCAGGCTGTTGCAATCAATAAGCGTTAACTTATTAATTAATTGTTCTCTGCCAATTACTATACTCTCCTTCTTCTTCTCTCTAAAATGATGTGAGAATTTTTTTTTTTTTTTTTTTTTTTTTTAATGGGGTGAATTATGAATGTTTACTGTTTAACGCAACATGAGAGATGTGATCACGGCCTCAAGGAGTCAAGGGGAGTGTCCGAGTGGAAGTCCACTGACCATCGACTTTATTTCTCGAATTTGTTGTTGGTAATGTTGGGAGGGTTCACGTACAATTTCATCCATTTGAAATACTAGGTATGTTTTATACTTTTATGTCCTTCACGGAGGAAAAGGAACCGAGGGATTGGATTATGGGATTTTCTAGTGTTTGGACACTGTCTTATGACATTTTGTCTCTCGGCCATATCATGAGTCATGAGTCCTGACCCATGGTTTATCATATATTAAATTTTTGACAGTTTTTTCATGAGACATTGGAACCGTAATAAATATGAATTATATCCTTTATTTTTAATTTCCGATAGTTGTATTGGCAAAACAAGAAGATTTCACCCTCAATTTTAACTACTAAAACATTTTTCAGCTCGAACAAGAGGTTTTCGAATCATGGTAATACTGCCTCATCAAGTCTCTTCTAGTTGCAACTTGCAAGGGTTGCGAGCTATATGTGTGGGGAGTCAAGTAGATCAAGAACCTCAACGTTTGTACGTCTTCTTCATTTTATCTTGCTTCGGTGAGGAGGGGGATCGGTGCTTGTGTTTAACCATGTAACATAGCAACAAACAAACTCTTTTTGCACTATATTGTAGTTTTAACTTTTAAGGGAGGGGGTTAGGGGAATAATGAAACAATCTTATTGGTTAATGTCACCAAAGCCAATGCCACTTGTTCAATGTGCGACAACAATTCAATTTATGTGTAGGTTGTTCATACGCTCTCTTATATTCAGAATGACCCTTTTCTTCATAAGTTAGTTACATACTAATAATTTACTACTCATTTACAAGAAACTAATTGGTCCAAAATGGATCATAACCAAAATATCAACAACCTTTGAATAGTTCATATACAATTTTATAGGCCTGAAATAGACGTGTAACTTAACACGCTCAACAAGATCGATTGTTACTTAGCTTGAATATACACGGACATATACACAAACATCTACGGATATACCTTGATTCAAAAAGAAATACGAAGTATGAATCTTCTAACCTTATAAACTTATTTGAATTTTGTATATCATCAAATTATATTATCGGACGGTAGCCATAGTGTATCGGAGTTGGGGACCATATATATATACATGCAAGCGAAAGATTTGCAGCAAGCAGCAACAGAGGGGAAGTTTTAGGGCCAATGATTTATTTTGTGCTCATTAAGTCATTATTACTACAAGTCTACAATTTTCGGTGATTTTCTATAAGGACAATGTTTATTTGTTCCAACATATTAAATGGCCAAAGTCAATTAATTTCATTTGGTAAACTCCCAACTTTTTAGTTTGCTACTTCATGTAATAGGTTGGTATCTGTCGTCAGATTGACAAAATTTGAAGAGAAATGAAGTTTATTTGAACGATTTCTTTACAAAAACCAGGTCCATTAATTATAGGTTGATTCTAGTAGTTATCCAGGCCCAAGAGGCCAACGTATTATTATACTTTTAGCCCATGTCAACCTTCCCAAGAGGCCAACGTATTAGGGTATTACTATACTTTTAGCCCATGTCAACCTTTAAAACTACCCCTCAGAGAAAGTACATGCATAGAAAACCTCTAGCACAATAGAGTATGAATTTTATTTTTGACTTGAAAACTACTTATTTTAACTTAAAATAATAATACTTTTAACTTGAATTTAAAATTAATTTAGTGACTTAAAAGTAGAGGTGATCATGGGCCTGGCCAGGCCGGGCTTGGCTCATTAAAAAAGACTCGTTAATCGGGCTCGAGCCGGGCCTAATTATGTTGTCCGAAGCCCGGCATTTGAGAGAATTGGGAATGAATTCAAGTGAAAATTTGAGTTATATATGCCTTAAAAATTAAACCACATTGATGGAGATCGGATATTAAATTATGAACCACATTATGTTATATTCCTACATGCGTGTTAATGCGTTAAACAAATTATAAAAAAAAAAATTCAAACATGTGTGGAAAATTCCGTCACAAATTAATTTTTCTAAATAATTGAATTTTTGTCAATATTTTCTATTTTGCGACGGAATATTCCATCGCAACTTAATTTTTCCAAAGAAAATGAAAATTTGTCTATATTTTTTAATATTCCATCGCAAATTGTTAAAATTCCGTCGCAAATCACCCTTTTTCTCTCCTTTTTCCGTCTTTCCCACTAACCCTAAAATTATCACCCTCACTCTCCTCCACTATCACTCTCACCCACTATCATTCTCTCTCTATTTTGCTCCTCTCTCGTCCTTCAAATGCTCCTCACTGAAGGCAATCTCCTTGCTGTCTTCGCTCATCATCTTTTTCATCACAGTCTCTCTCCTGTTTTCACAACCAATATCCTTTCAATTCGATGAACTATTTCTCGATGACAACGAAATCGAAGGTCATTCATCTTCAATCTCCTTTCAACCCGATGAACACAATCAGTCTCATGGTGGTCAGGTTTGTCTTTTTGCCTCTTTTGGTAGGGTTATTTGGTTTTGGTGTTAATTTGGTAGGGTTATTTGGTTTTCTCAAAATACCGCAGCAAATAGCCAACACTTCCCACAAAAAAAATACTTATTTGCTACGGTTATCCAAAAAACCGCAGCAAATAGCCCACTATTTGATGCGGTTTCAACCGCAACAAATAAACATCTCTTATTTGCTGCGGTTTTTAGCCCAGTTTTAACCGCAGCAAATGTGTTTTTTTATATTAGTGTTGGTGCATAATCAAAACTAAATAGGGTACAATGTGTATTTTTTAAAGTATACGAGTACCCCGTGCAACATGGTAAACCATAGGGGTACCTCATGAAATAGCTGTTTAAAATTTAATCCGAAAATGCCTCAAAAACGTGGATAATATACTTCAATTTTTGCTCATTTTTGGCCTAATCAAATCCGAAAACCATCATATAAATCCAATAGTCCTTTTTAAAGACTAATTGTGATACCACGCACAACATGTGCGGTGCCCCAAAATATCAATGCTTGCGATTATCATGCTTAGAGTACTCTTATGAATTTTAGTTAATGTTTTTGGTTCCTAGCTTAAATTTTGAAAATTATAGATTAATAGTACAAAATAGTATCAAGGCTTTGAATCCATCTCGATTTTACAATAGAGAAACAAAGAAAATAACATAGGAGCATTAACATCAATTGAATATAAACAATAGTCATAACCACAACATAAGAGCCTTAACATCAACTGAACCTAACCAATAGTCATAAGTCTCATAACCACACAAAAACAACACTAATGAAAGTGTCCATAGTTGAGCTCTCACGCAGTCACCCTCCGCCATAACTTGATTAATAATTTTATCTTTTTTTCTTCAAAGGAGTGGTAGCATTTCTTTCTCACGCTACAATAATTTATCCATTAAATTAGCGAGAGCATAAACCTGCATTCATGCAAAAGCAACAGATACATAAGCAATATAAGTTATAAGTCATGACAGTAAAAAAATTGATTATTTAGCCTCAAACTGTAGTAGGAAATTTTCAATTAAATTCAAACTCTGTATAGTTAATAATTTCATGTTTACTAATAATCAAAACTCAGCGGATTGGAAACCTTTAAGTCTTTCCCAAATTAATTTAATGATTATTAATGCCACCATACTTATAAAAACAAACCATAGTACTTAACAGCTTGCATTTAAATGGAAGTAAATCATGATGAATGGTAGATTACTTATAGTTAAAGACCAAAGTTTACCATTAAAAAAGAGAACAAAAAAAAAAGGAAATCAAATCAAAATGACATTAGGTTTGAGAGTACAAATATTCGGCCTCAATAGAAATTACACAAATAACACTTACCAGTTGATTTACCTTCACATGCCACTGCTAGGCATGACTATGTGCAAGCATACATGTAGCCATGGAAGACATTTTTCACACAGAAAACCTGGGAAAGAAGGAAAGAAAAGGAACGGTAAGTTGAGGTTGTCTTATTACAATTATATGCTAGGCATAACCCATCAAATATGCCAGGCTGTCTTAATGTCCTGACTGAATTAAGTCAGACCAAGTGATATTATCTAGAAGAAAACCCCAATAAATATGGAAAAAAAATTGAACAAGGAGTCCATTAAAAATCATAGTTTTTCCTTAACTCGCCTATTGAATAGCCAAAAGCAACACAACAAAGAACCATAGACTTACCAAGACCAACTATTACAATTTGCTACTACTGCAATTCAATTAATTTTAACAGATAAATAATACAGAAGAGGTAAGCACACAGTTTTTAATAAATCAAAAAATTAAATCAACTTTAATTGAAAAAATTATTGTGCTTTAAACATATATGCACATACCAATTTGTTCAGTTTCACATGAAACTACGTAAAACCACAAATTAATGACCTTTTAGAAGATCATGGTATCAAAATAATACAAAAATTTCATATCTTCAAGACTCAATCAAAGAGGTCAAACTCAGTCTACTTGCACACTTTCTTACTTCTAAATTGAAGAAATAACTGAATAAACTTAGAAAAATAATATTAAGCGTCATAATTCAGATACAATTGACTATCGTTGCTCATCTCTGCCAAACACTTATTGACCTCCTCATCTCCAAACTAAAAAAAAACAATTAAAACAAAACAAATTTTAATAATAGCCTGCACTGGAGAGCTACAGGCCCCCAAAGCCACAACCTTCCCACATTTCTATGTGTTCAGGGCTTCATCAGTTCAGGAAAAATGAGTTGAATTGTGTTAAAACCGATTTGCAGCTTCACCTTTATGAGCCAACCCATTACTCCAAAGTAATAAGAAATATTTGAATATCAACCTTCAGTAACTTTGACAATTATTGTTCATTACTACCTACAATATTTCCTTATTCAGGCAGAGAAATACCTAGAAAGACTATATTTTCAGCACCAATACATAATTAATGACCAAATAGTTCAACTACTATACCAAGCCTGTTTAAAAAAAAACCTGCTATATTGTAATCCAATTCTTATGAAATAAAAGCTTCTATGGTCATAACTCACATACCAAGACAGTTTTTAAAGCTATACAGCATAAAACAAAAGTATTATAGAAAACCTCAAATTTGGCAGCAAAACTATATGAAAATCCACAAGTAAAAATGCTTGACAAAAAGACCTCAATTGGAGGTTTTTAGAAACCCGCTTCCTTTTGGAGGCAGCCACAAGCCTCATTTATGTACACCCAAAACAGTATCCTCCGGATCTCGGTCATAGTGAATCTCTTATTCTCACTAAACCTCCTTTGAGGTACATCAACCTCTCCCTCATCTCCCCCCCCCCCCCCCCCCACCCCTTAAACTACTTATTTAACTTAAAATAATAATACTTTTAACTTGAATTTAAATTAATTTAGTGACTTAAAAGTAGAGGTGATCATGGGCTGGCCAGGCCGGGCTTGGCTCATAAAAAAGACTCGTTAATCGGGCTCGAGCCGCGGCCTAATTATGTTGTCCGAAGCCCGGCATTTGAGAGAATTGGGAATGAATTCAAGTGAAAATGAGTTATATATGCCTAAAAATTAAACCACATTGATGGAGATCGGATATTAAATTATGAACCACATTATGTTATATTCCTACATGGTGTTAATGCGTTAAACAAATATTAAAAAAAAAATTCAACATGTGTGGAAAATTCCGTCACCAATTAATTTTTCTAAATAATTGAATTTTTGTCAATATTTTCTATTTTGCGACGGAATATTCCATCGCAACTAATTTCCAAAGAAAATGAAAATTTGTCTATATTTTTTAATATTTCGTCGCAAATTGTTAAAATTCCGTCGCCAATCACCCTTTTTCTCTCTTTTTCCGTCTTTCCACTAACCTAAAATATCACCCTCACTCTCCTCCACTATCACTCTCACCCATACATCATTCTCTCTCTATTTTGCTCCTCTCTCGTCCTTCAAATGCTCCTCACTGAAGGCCATCTCCTTGTGTCTTCGCTCATCATCTTTTTCATCACAGTCTCTCTCTGTTTTTCACAACCATATCCTTCCATTCGATGAACTTTTCTCGATGACAACGAAATCGAAGGTCATTCATCTTCAATCTTCCTTCAACCGATGAACACAATCAGTCTCATGGTGGTCAGGTTGTTTTTTTGCCTCTTTTGGTAGGGTTATTGGTTTTTGGTGTTTATTGGTAGGGTTATTTGGTTTTCTCAAAACCGCAGCAATAGCCAACACTCCCCAAAAAAACTATTTAGATCACGCAGCAATAGCCCACATTTGATGCGGTTTCAACCGCACAAATAAACATCTCTATTTGCTGCGGTTTTTAGCCCAGTTTTACCGCAGCAAATGTGTTTTTTTATATTATGTTGGTGCATAATCAAAACTAAATAGGGTACAATGTGTATTTTTTAAAGTATACGAGTACCCCGTGCAACATGGTAAACCATAGGGGTACCTCATGAAATAGCTGTTTAAAATTTAATCCGAAAATGCCTCAAAAAACGTGGATAATAACTTCAATTTTTGCTTATTTTTGGCCTAATCAAATCCGAAAAACATCATATAAATCCAATAGTCCTTTTTAAAGACTAATTGTGATCCAGCACAACATGTGCGGTGCCCCAAAAAATTCAATGCTTGCGATTATCATGCTTAGAGTACCTTATGAATTTTAGTTAATGTTTTGGTTCCTAGCTTAAATTTGAAAATTATAGTAATAGTACAAAATAGTATCAAGGCTTTGAATCCATCTCGATTTTACAATAGAGAAACAAAGAAAATAACATAGGAGCATTAACATCAATTGAATATAAAAATAGTCATAACCACAACATAAGAGCCTTAACATCAACTGAACCTAACCATAGTCATAAGTTCATAACCACACAAAAACAACACTAATGAAAGTGTCCATAGTTGAGTCTCACGCAGTCACCTCCGCCATAACTTGATTAATAATTTTATCTTTTTTCTTCAAAGGAGTGGTAGCATTTCTTTCTCACGCTACAATATTATCCATTAAATTAGCGAGAGCATAAACCTGCATTCATGCAAAAGCAACAGATACATAAGCAATATAAGTTATAAGTCATGACAGTAAAAAATTGATATTAGCTCACTGTAGTAGGAAATTTTCAATTAAATTCAAACTCTGTATAGTTAATAATTTCATGTTTACTAATAATCAAAACTCAGCGGATTGGAAACCTTTAAGTCTTTCCCAAATTAATTTAATGATATTAATGCCACCATACTTATAAAAACAAACCATAGTACTTAACAGCTTGCATTTAAATGGAAGTAAATCATGATGAATGGTAGATACTTATAGTTAAAGACCAAAGTTTACCATTAAAAAAGAGAAAAAAAAAAAAGGAAATCAAATCAAAATGACATTAGGTTTGAGAGTACAATATCGGCCTCAATAGAAATTACACAAATAACACTTACCAGTTGATTTACCTTCACATGCCACTGCTAGGCATGACTATGTGCAAGCATACATGTAGCCATGGAAGACATTTCACACAGAAAAACCTGGGAAAAGAGGAAAGAAAAGGAACGGTAGTAGTTGAGGTTGTCTTATTACAATTATATGCTAGGCATACCCATCAAATATGCCAGGCTGTCTTAATGTCCTGAATGAATTAAGTCAGACCAAGTGATATTATCTAGAAGAAAACCCCAATAAATATGGAAAAAAAAATTGAACAAGGAGTCCATTAAAAATCATAGTTTTTCTTAACTCGCTATTGAATAGCCAAAAGCAACACAACAAAGAACCATAGACTTACCAAGACCAAATTACAATTTGCTACTACTGCAATTCAATTAATTTTAACAGATAACAATACAGAAGAGGTTAGCACACAGTTTTTAATAAATCAAAAAATTAAATCAACTTTAATTGAAAAAATTATTGTGCTTTAAAATATTGCACATACCAATTTGTTCAGTTTCACATGAAACTACGTAAAACCACAAATTAATGACCTTTTAGAAGATCATGGTATCAAAATAAATACAAAAATTTCATATCTTCAGACTCAATCAAAGAGGTCAAACTCAGTCTACTGCACACTTTCTTACTTCTAAATTGAAGAAATAACTGAATAAACTTAGAAAATATATTAAGCGTCATAATTCAGATACAATTGACTATCGTTGCTCATCTTGCCAAACACTTATTGACCTCCTCATCTCCAAACTAAAAAAAAACAATTAAAACAAAACAAATTTTAATAATAGCCTGCACTGGAGAGCTACAGGCCCCCAAAGCCACAACCTTCCCACATTTCTATGTGTTCGGGCTTCATCAGTTCAGGAAAAATGAGTTGAATTGTGTTAAAAACCGATTTGCAGCTTCACCTTTATGAGCCAAACCATTACTCCAAGTAATAAGAAATATTTGAATATCAACTTCAGTAACTTTGACAATTATTGTTCATTACTACCTACAATATTTCCTTATTCAGGCAGAGAAATACAGAAAGACTATTTTCAGCACCAATACATAATTAATGACCAAATAGTTCAACTACTATACCAAGCCTGTTTAAAAAAAAACCTGCTATATTGTAATCCAATTCTTATGAAATAAAAGCTTCTATGGTCATAACTCACATACCAAGACAGTTTTTAAAGTATACAGCATAAAACAAAAGTTATATATAGAAAACCTCAAATTGGCAGCAAAAACTATATGAAAATCACAAGTAAAAAGCTTGACAAAAAGACCTCAATTGGAGGTTTTTAGAAACCCGCTTCCTTTTGGAGGCAGCCACAAGCCTCATTTATGTACACCCAAAACAGTATCCTCCGGATCTCGGTCATAGTGAATCTTTATTCTCACTAAACCTCCTTTGAGGTACATCAACCTCTCCCTCATCCCCCCCCCCCCCCCCCCC
>PYUH01000418.1:1247543-1276426 GCA_016808085.1 Suaeda aralocaspica | reverse complement strand
GACAAGAAGTAGGGCCTCAGTTTTCTGCTTGCTAAAAACAAGGCTAATCCAAACTTCTCAATCGTAGCATATCTTAGTTCGGCTTTCTGGAGAATATGGCTAAAAAAATAAACCGAATGTTGAGCTCCATCTCTCTCAGTCAACAAAACAGCTGAGAGTGCATATTCTGATATAGCAAGGTACATATACAAAATTTCTTTTTCCTGGGGGCTTACCAACTTGGGAAGAGAATGGAGATGATCCTTTAATTTAATAAAGGATATCTCAACTGATTGAGTCCATTCAAATTTGTTGGCTTTCTTCTTGATCTTATCAAAGAAGAAGTGGCACTTATCTCCTGCCCTTGACAGGAACCTTCCCAAGGCTGCTAAACACCCAATTAACTTTAGCACTTCTTTAACACTTCGGGGAGAAGTCATATCCAACACGGCCTTGACCTTGTCTAGATTGACTTCAATCCCCCTTTCATCGACAAGAAACCCCAGGAACTTGCCCGAGGTGACACCAAAAACACACTTCTTAGGATTCAATCTCATCTTATACTTCCTCAAAGTTTCAAAAGTTTCCTTTAAATCGGCTACATGATCCTTGGCTTCCTTACTTTTGACAATCATATCATCAATGTATGCTTCCATATTCCTTCCTAATTGTTGCTTGAATACTTCATTAACTAGTCTCTGGAAGGTAGCTGGAGCATTCTTCAAACCGAAGGGCATTCTTGTATAATAGTATAGGCCTGTTTCCGTAACAAACGCTATTTTTTCTTGATCTTCCTCCCATAGAGGAATTTGATGAAAGCCGGAATAGGCGTCCATAAAACTCAACAAGGCATGTCCTACCGTAGAATCAACCAACCGATCGATCTTGGGCAAAGGAAAGCTATCCTTAGGGCACGGCTTGTTTAAGTCTGTGTAATCCACGCACATTCTCATTGTTCCATTAGGTTTTGGCACTAATACAACATTTGCCACCCAATCAGGATACTGGCATGGACGAATGAATCCTGCTTCCAATAGCTTTTTTACCTCTTCATCTGCAGCTTTGTTACGAACTTCTCCAAGATTTCTTTTCTTTTGCCTGACAGGCTTCAATTCAGGCTTAACATTGAGCTTGTGAACAGCCACTTCCGGATCAATCCCTGGCATTTCTTCAACTTCAAATGCAAAAACATCTTTGTATTGTCTAAGTAAAGCTCTTATCTCTGCCCCAACATGTTCGTCAGGTGCTTGTCCAATCTTGACTGTTCTATCAGGCTTCATCTCATCCAACACAAAATCTTCGTGCTCACCTCCAGGTTGAGGTCTTGGGGCTTGATTCAAACTATGAACAGCCATAACTTGGTTCTTGGGAGCTTCTTCTACTTTCCTTTTCTTGCTTGGTTCGCCACTTTCACTTGACCATGCTTCCGCTTTTAATGTGGTAACATAACATTCTCTTGCCAACTGCTGATCTCCATGGATGGTTCCCACAGTTCCATTGTTACACTCATACTTCATGAGCATGAGATGAGTAACAATTACTGCCCTAACAGCATTCAAAGTTGGTCTTCCAAGGATCACATTATACGCTTGTAGCTCCTTCACCACAAGGAACTTGACGAACATGTTTCTAGCACAATCTTTATCTCCCATTCGAACCGACAAGGTGACAGTTCCCAAGGGATTGATAATTCCTCCTCCAAACCCAATGATGGGATGGTGGATGGGTTCTAACTTTGATGAATCATACTTCAATTTCCTCAAACAACTGTAACTGATTATATCAGATGACCTTCCTATGTCAACAAGTATTCTCTTTACCTTCATGTTTGCCACTTTCAGCTCTATTACCAGGGGATCATCATGAGGTGTTCGGACTTTGCCCCGATCCCTGTCACTGATCAGTACTTCCGGAAATTTAATTTTAGCATCTTCCCCAGTTTCAGGTGACGATTCCCGAACTAGGCGTCGCACATATTCTTTACTTCCCTTCATAGTAGGACCTCCAGCAGCAAAGCCCCCAGAAATTACATAGACAACATCTTCTGTCTCATAGCCCTCCTTTGTCACCTCATTTTTAGAGTCAGACTTCTGCTTGGCACTCTTGTCAGAAGACTTGATTAAATGTTGACTAATCTTCCCTTTAGCAGTAAGAGCTTTAAGGGTTCTCCGAAGATTGAAGCAATCATTGGTATGATGCCCCACATCCTTGTGAAAGTAGCAGTATTTACTTGAATCTCGATCTTCTTTTGCACTTCTCAATGGAGGTGGATCATCAATGTCAATTTTCCCTCGGATCTCCTTAAAGACTGCATGGAGATCCTTAGTGAATTCAACTCTCGGCGCATTATTCGCCTTTCTCTTCTTGTTTTGATCATTTGACTTGTTTGATGAGCCAGCCTTCCAAGTAGCATGTCTCTTCTGATCTTTGTTTTTTGAGCCGTGATCATTCTTCTTGTCCTTGCGGGTGGAAGCGCATAGCTCCTGAGCATGGATGAAGCATTCAGCCTCCTCCAGAATCCCCTTCAAGGTTTTACAATTTCTTCTGACCACATCAAACTTAAAGGTTCCATCACGCAACCCTCTAAAGAAGCTATCAAAGGCAACTCCTTCAGAGAGGTTAGGTATCTGGAATGATTCAAGATTGAACCTTTGGATGTAACTTCTTAATGATTCCTTCTCACCTTGCACAATCTTGGCTAAGTGCATACTCGTCTTCTTCTCACGTTTGTTAGCCATGAAATGATGTACAAAGGTTGTACTCAACTCATAGAAACTGTTACTGGATTGCTTAGGTAAACTATTAAACCACTTCTGAGCTATTCCCTTAAGTGTTTCTGGGAAATAGCGGCACCAAGTTGCGTCATCCAAACCTTGAAAATACATCAAGTGTTTGTATGTTGCCAAATGTTCTTCTGGATCAGTTGTTCCATCAAAAGCCTCTACATTAGGCATCTTAAACTTAACTGGGCGAGGAGCCATCATGATTGATGCAGCAAATGGGGTTGTCCAATTCATAGACATAGAACCCGCTTTATCCCCGATGATCCCCGTAGGATCATTAGGTACCTGCTTGGCCATATAAAGCTCCTCAGGTCTCACCCTGTTCTCCCAGTATTGGATCATTTGCTCTCTTCTAGCTTGATCTGCTTTCTCAGCTTTCTTCTTCTCAATCTTGTATCTCAGATTCTCTTCATCATCATGCTTATCTGATTCAAGAGTGAATGGATGTGAATCAGACATCTCTTTGATTGCTGTTGAACCCGACGAGTCAGAGCGACTCTGTTCACGCTGGGCTCGTTTGGAGTTCAAATATTCTCTTGCATCTCTGCTAGATGCCCTCCTTTCATTGATAACTTCTCTAGCATCCTTACTCGAAGTTCTCTTAGCCTCAAGATACTCTCTAGCATCATGAGCTAATGACTTTTTGAATTCAATGAATTCTCTAGCATCGGATCTTGTCCTGCTTACTTCAGTTTGTCCTTTGGCCACCTCTCGTTTTGGCTTATACTTAGGAGTGACAGGATACTTTCTGAGTGCACCCCAATGAGCTTTCAATGGAGTTCTTTCCTTCTTGATTTTTTCAACTTTCTCTTGGAAAGTTAGTTTTCCTTCACCTTGATCTTCTTGACACGACTTCCCTTTAAGCTTTCTCTGGCGAGGATCACCCTCCTCATGAGTTCTCTTGGAGGAATGCTCCCGTAGAGCATCCGTAAAGGACTCTTTGAGACCTTCCAAGATACTCTTGAGTTGACCCATAGTCACGGGTTGATCCTCTGTTGCTTTCCCCTTAGGAGAGCCAGTTCCTTGTCCGGTTTCATAGTTCCCGGATTGATCAAGGTACCGAGTCTCATCCTCGGTTGGATGCGAACCACCAGTCATCCTCAGGTGCCCTCCCCTCAGACGGCGCCAAATGATGTAGAATGAGTTCCTGGTAGGGTCTTTTCAACTGAATACGTGGAGAGGGAACTAGAGGACTACACGTCAGATGGACAGGTGTTGGCTTGTTCACTTCCTGATGGCTCGGACCTCGATTCCTGCAAAACAAGGGAATAAAATCCTTGTAGGATTTTTTCCCCCTCCGATGCTTAAGTAAGTATTTGTATGAGGATTAAGGCAGATTAACAATAATTAGCAATTTGGTAATCTAGAGAGGGAAACTAGTGAGAGAAATTCTCTTAGTGTGATGTAAGAATGAATAAAGATTTGATTGAATGTTTGAATGCCCCCAAAATGATGATTTTGAGGGGTATTTATAGCCTTTTGGTTGAGAGGCCAACGAATTGGACGATGGCATTTGTCATCGTCTAATTGGTTGATACTTGTAAAAGCTTCATGGGCTTTTATATTCAAGCCTCTAGGCCCAAATTCCTCTTTTTATCCTACCTTGTAGCGTCGAATGGGATTGCGACACGTGGCAGAGGTTTCTTTTCTTTTGAGTAGTTGTTGTGGATATGTGGCCCTATCTTACAGCGACACGTGGCCATATGGAGCCCACCTTGGTGGTCCAGTCATTGCCATGTGGTAGTGCCACCTGGACTTTAGTGGACACATGACCCAGTGTTATGCTGACACGTGGCATGAGTTGGCGTGCCACATCAATTCACATGCTCAATCCTTGCTCTTACTTGTGCATGTATTCAATTTTAGCTAAAGCATCTTTGTGAACGAGCTCACCTTTAGGAATAGCCACAAAATCAATGGGCAGCTTGGGATTGATTCCATAAACAACTTCAAAAGGTGAATGTTTAGTTGCATATGTAGGTGAACGGTTATAAGCAAATTCTTCATGAGCTAATTTCAAGTCCCAGTCCTTTTGTGTCTTGCTTACCAAGCCACGAACTAGAACGCCTAGGGTTTTGTTGGTGACCTCAGTTTGACCATTTGTTTGTGGATGATAGGAAGTACTGATGAGCAATTTCGTACCTATCAAACGCCACAATGATTTCCGAGAATAGCTCATGAATTTCGTGTCTCTGTCACTGACAATTGTTTTCAGAACTCCATGTAACCTAACAATGTCTCGAAAATACAGTTCTGCAACATTGACAGCATCATCAGTCTTGTGGCAAGGTATGAAGTGAGCCATCTTCGAAAACCTGTCAACCACAACCATTATAGCATCTTTTTGCCTTGCAGTTCTAGGCAAACCAACTATAAAATCCATAGAAATATCATCCCAAGGGGCTTTTGGCACTGGCAATGGTGTGTAGAATCCTTGATGGAAGGATGCCTTGGCTTTTTGATAAACAACACATTGTGATATTACTGCTTCAATATCAGCAATCGTTCTAGGCCAATAAAAATGTTCCTGCAACATTGTCAAAGTTTTTGTGATACCAAAGTGTCCTGCAATTCCGCCTCCATGCGCCTCTCCAACAAGTAACTCACGAATACTGCACTTAGGGATGCAAAGTAGATTCCCTTTAAATATGAATCCATCATGTAGCACATAAGATCCCATAGAACCTTTCGAAATTTGTGAATAAATACGTCCAAAATCTCCATCTTGCTCGTAATATTGTGTAATCAACTCCAAACCAAGCAATTTGAAATTAAAAACACCAATTAAAGCATACGTCCTTGATAAAGCATCAACAACCACATTAGATTTGCCTTCTTTATACTTTGATGAAAAGTGAAAAGATTGCAAAAATTCAACCCGCATAGCATGTCTTGGATTGAGTTTATGTTGGCCATTGATATGCTTCAAAGCCTCATGATCAGAATGCAATATAAAGTGACTTGGACGTAGATAATAACTCCAATGATCCAATGCTCGAACAATAGCATAGAATTCCTTGTCATAGGTAGAGTAGTTCAACCTTGCCCCATTCAATTTCTCACTGAAATAAGCTATAGGTCTCTTACCTTGAACAAATACTGCACCAATCCCCATGCCACTAGCATTTGTCTCAACTTCAAAAGGTTTCGAAAAATCTGGTAAAGATAAGATAGGAGCTTGAGAAAGTAATTTCTTCACCAACTCGAATGCCTTTTGCGCATCCTTGGTCCATTCAAACTTCTCTTTGTTCCTTTTGATACACTCGGTCATAGGTGCTACTATAGAAGAGAAATTCTCCACAAATCTTCTATTGAAAGAAGCTAAACCATGAAAAGCACGCACCTCAGTCACAGATTTCGGAACTGGCCATGACTTAATAGCTTCTACTTTGAAGGATCAACTGAAACACCATCCTTAGAAACAATGTAACCTAAGAACGTCACACTTGGGACCATGAACGAGCACTTTTCGAGCTTAGCATACAACTTCTGCGTTCTCAGAGTTTCAAACACTTCTCATAGATGCTGCAGATGATCTTTCATACTTACACTATATACCAATATATCATCCAAGTATACAGCCACAAACTTTCCAATGAAAGGCTTCAAAACTTCATTCATCAATCTCATAAAAGTACTAGGAGCATTAGTAAGACCAAAAGGCATAACTAACCATTCATAGAGTCCTAGCTTAGTTTTGAACCCTGTTTTCCATTCATTACCCTCCTTCATTCTGATTTGGTGGTAACCACTCCTCAAATCAATCTTGGTAAATATTTGTGAGCCAAACAATTCATCCAATAAATCATCCAATTGAGGAATAGGAAACCTGTATTTGGTGGTGATGTTATTCACAACCCTAGAATCAATGCACATTCTCCATGATCCATCCCTTTTAGGAACAATCAATGTTGGTACTGCATAGGGACTCATGCTTTCCCTAACATATCCTCTTGCCATCAACTCTTTAATCTGTCTTTGAATTTCTTTTGTTTCTTCTGGATTGCACCTGTAAATTGGTTTATTAGGAATTTGAGCTCCAGGAACCAAATCAATCTGATGTTCAATTCCTCTAATGGGTGGCAACTCTGGTGGCAATTCTTCAGGAAATATGTCTTGAAATTCGTCCAACAAGGGGCACAACTCACGAGGGATGCTTGTTGCTTTCTCTTGCACTTCCTTATCCATCAACACATAGAACTTCTCACAATTCTTTACCTCTTGCACCATGGCTTTCTCATCAATCAACAAAACACCCTTCTTATTGCTCACATCTTTCGAAAATTTTGAACTTTCTAAAGGTTTCAGCGCAACTGGTTTTCCTTGTGCCTGTTTCCTAATGATGTATATGTTTGTTCTCCCATCAAACTATACGAATCTATCATATTACCATGGTCTTCCAAGCAATATGTGGCACGCATCCATAGGACACACATCACAGAGCACCTGATCCTCGAAATTCCCAATCTTGAAACTAACCAGAGCCTGTTTGTTTACCTTGACGTCACTTGTGTTACTGAGCCAATGTAACTTGTACGGTTGAGGATGTTCAGTGGTAGGAATCTCCAATTTGTTGATTAATACTGTGGAGACTACATTAGTGCAACTACTTGAATCAATTATCAGATCACATAATCTCAAAGAACATTGCACCTGGTGATGAAAATTTTATTGCTCTGGTTCTCTGTAGGTGGCGCAACTTTAGATTGCAAAACCCTTCGGAGGACTAAACTCTGGCCATGCACCTCAGGAGCAATTTCCTCAGTCTCCTCTTCCTGAGTATCATAATTTTTGCCATCCTCCTGTTGCTCATTCTCCTCTTCTTCAAAGTTTTCATCATCTGCCCAATTTCGAGTAGTATGAACCCTTCAATGAGGACAATCCTTCTGGATATGGCCTTGACCCTTACACTTGAAACATGTGCGTTGATCGGGGTGGGGTGGAGGCTTAGTAGCAGAGCCTTTATCCTTGATATATGGAGGAGGTTTCGAAGTGGAATCGAAATTTTGTTTAAATGAAACAGTGACACCTTCTTTCTTCACAAAGGGTTTCGAAAAAGAACTTGGTCTTTTCGAAAATTGCTTCTCAACCATAGATGCAAACTAGCAAACTTCATCAAAGGTCCAATAAGGTTGTAATTCCACCTTTTCTCTTATTCTTTCATCTAGACCAGCAACATAACGGGCAACTTGATGATCCTCCTTTTCTTCTAGATCGCAGATGATGATCAAATTGAGGAATTCAGATGTATATTCTTCAACTGATTTTCGATCTTGCCTTAAACTATGCATCTTTATGAAGTTACCTTTCTCATAATCTTGAGGGACAAAACGTCTCCTCATCGCCTTCTTTAATTTCGTCCAAGTGGCTACTTTGGACTTCCCATCCTTCTTTCTTTTCTTTTGCATACCTTCAAGCCATAAGCTAGCCAAGCCCGTCAATTTCAATTCTACAATCTTGTATGATTTTCGATCATCATACTCTTTATATTTAAAGACTCGTTCAATCCTTCTTAGCCAATCCAAGAATTTTTCAGGATCCAAACTTCCACTGAATTCATGAATATCCAGTTTAAGATTGCGATCATCATCTTTAGGCCTTTCCTTCTATCTGCGCCTATTCATAGGCTCTTCATTACTAGAACTTGATGAATATTGTTTCCTAGGTTTTCGTGCACTCCTTGAGCTTGCTTGCTCATCATTAGAGCTAGAGTCCATCTCCCCTTTACTTACACCCTTAGACTTGCTTGGTGATTTTAATTTTTCGGCAAAGTCTTTCATGGTGGCCTCAAACATAGCCTTTAGTTCTTCGATGTCTTTGCGCAATTCCTCCATGGTGATCTTAGGAGTATTTACCTCATCAGCTGACATGATTACTTTTTGTTTCAACAATGAATTTGATACCGATAACCTTGAGGATTAATGTCCTCTCAAAAAGAGCACCAAAAGTTGATGTGACTATTGATAATAAAAATCGCCACTCACAAAGATATAAATTAATTCGATTTTCTCTAAAGCCAAGCACCAAGAAAAACGATCTAGGTCGAATTATTTTATGAATTGATTAAAGCAATGCACCCTCAATTCTTAACACTATCATCACAAGAGTCTAAAGACTAAGCACCAACTCTTACAAAGTGTTCGAAAATTTCACACACTCGAAAATTTTCCTCACTTTCGGTTTTATTTGTTTTGTAGAAAACAAGCAAACTTAAATAATCAATGTTTATTGAATTCACTAATCTGAATTTTTACAAGCTAATTTTGAGATTATTTATAGTCATAATCATCAACAAATCCTAACTAAATTAAGATAATTTTACACGCACACATTAGGAAAATTCACCCTAATCTAGTGACTCATCAATGACTCACAAGATAAGAATGCCACATCATCACTAAATGTCATGCAACTTGCTAAAATATCCTAACAAACTCTATCTAATCTGAAAAATATCCTAACAAACTTATTCTTACCTTGCTAATCAAGATAATCAACAAATTACAACCAGATTTACACAAAAATTAGATTCACCTAAATTCCCAAAAAATCGTCCAAATTGACGCAACTTCATATTCGTCCAAATTTGCGCATTTTTGTGTTTTTTCTTTAAATCTTCAAGAAACCTTTCAAGATTCGATCTTTTAATCAAGAAACCTTCAAGAAGTCATTCTCCATGTGTATAAGGCTGTAAATGATGATTAAGACACTTCAAGAATAAAAAGACTCAATGCCAAAAATGAGAAAACCCTATCAAGTGAAGTGGGAAAAACTAATAGGCAAAACCATCTTATTCCCCCAATTCCACCATTATTTCCTTTGCTTCAATGATCAAGTATTCTCGTGTGTCACACAACACACCCATGATGATGTCTTTGAAGATCCCAAAAGCCTTGAATCCCCATAAGCCATTATTTCCCCCATACTTGCACCATTCTTAGAATCCATCAACAAACCTTCGAAGTTATCATCTTGTTTCGTATCAGATCCACTCTTCATCAAAATATCTAGTTCATGTTAGAACGGGTGGTAATCACTATTGATGCATCCCCAATGAGGATCCAGGCCACCGATCAACCTTTCATCAACATTGAACATGATCGATGACCATGTTGAAGACTTGTGGGCATTCTCAACTGTTACCATTAAAGAAGGAGAGAAAGCTCTCTTCGCATTCGATCCTTAGTCAAACCTTGTTGTGAATGCTCTACTTCGCGATCAAGGATACTTCCCTAGAAAAGACATGGAATCAAGGAGGGCTCATATTGCTCCCATTTCAATCTTCAACCTAAGAACGATAGGTTTAGATTAGGGTATCTTCCAACCTAGCAAGACTATCAGGATCTCCAAAAAGTAGAATGTGGCTAAAAAAGGTAAAGACATTGCGATTCGCCCCTAGTCGCTTACCTTGAACGGGAAAGTTTTAAAAGGAGGAGAGAACTTCCCTTATTTTGAGTTTCACGAAGCATTCTATGGTGCTAATGGGATGAGTTATCTAGGATTGGAAATCTTTTCCGACTCTCACTTCATGCAAATTACAGATGTGAATATAAGGTTGTCATTCACATCCGGGTTCTTGGTGGTTTTGCCTATGGGTTTTTTCCCACTACACTTGCTAGGGTTTTCTAATTTCAGGCTTTTAATTGCTTCTAAATGTTTGTGAATTCCGTGTTTTTAGTTATAATTGGTCTACATTGATTGAGGATCACGTTCTTGAAGGCTTCTTGATTAAAAGATTCAATCTAGGACTTTTCTTTAAGCTTGTAAAGATAGAACTTTAGTTTCGGAGCAGTGCAATATATCTGACTTTGAAAATTTTTTGTTGACAGTTGATTTTGTGTTAGAAGGCGTATGACTATGCGTTAGAAAGCTTATTGAATCTAAATTCAGCGAAAAATGTTCCAGAAATTCGGGAAAATATGGAAGATAATGTTTTCTTCATTTTTCTGCTCGGCTGTCAAACTGGAAATCAGTTTTTAGTTAGATTTCTTTTATTTGGAGTCCAAGTATAGTTAGGATTTGCTTAAAACGTGTTTAGCATTTTGTTTTGTGATTTTTATTTTTCTAATTTACTTTTTTACTTTGATAAGATCAAGTTGTCCAAGTTGATTGTGCAAGTTGATCATGTTTTGGATAGGCACAAGTGGGACAAGTGGACGTGCAACTTGTTCTTATTAGAGTTTTTTTAGGATTTTATTTTGTTTAGGATTTTATTTTGTTTAGGATATTATTTGACTATAAGTTGCAGGATTGTTCCAAAATTAGTCCTATAAGTACCCTTTTTTTTGTTAATATAATATATAGAGTTGAATTTTGAATAAAATTTAGGTGTTGCCTTTGTTCGGTGTTTCCCTAGACTTTCACTTTTGCGATTGTGATTTTCGACTACACTTGGTTGCGATCAAGAGTGTTTATCTATCCTGAATAGTTTTATTGTTCATAAACACACATATCTACCCTAAATAAGAGGGAATTTCGTGACTCTTTTTGTCACCTAAACACAAAAGTTTTGAACTTTATTCATTGTTTAAAGAACGTTTTTAACATTGTGAGTTCTAATTCATTTTGAGGGCTTAAAATTCACATCATAAAGGAAAATCTGAACTGGATGATCTTGATGGACATGGACTTGGATTTCTCTTCGGGTTAGAACGTGCTCCACCAATCGAATAAGAGGTGTTCATGGCTATGAATACCGAAGCCTTCGATGCAACCGAACTCATCAATCCTACAAGTCAAGTGGTTAGAGGATGGCGCAAGACCGTGAAGATTACTATGTCAGAAGGGTAGATCATGGACTTCACCATAGGAGAGGGCCCAATATCCCATGAGTCTAAAAGTGATATGATTCTGAGTCTATTTCTAGCACTATTAAGATGTCTAGTCCTAAGAATTCTATAGTTACTAATAAGCTTGTCAAGGAGTCTGTCCCTCCTTTAGATTCTACCACTAGGGCCAGTTTTGATGTCATGCTTAATGAATTCAATAATATAACTCCTTTTGCTTACTCCTCGTCTCCTTCTTCCCTCTTCTATTTGTATGACTACTTTGTTTCGCAAACTGAAAATTGAAATGATGATAAAATAGTATAGGCTGTAGTGGAACGTGAAAACAAAACTCCAATAATTGAGGGAACTGAAATAATCAACATTTCCGACAATTAAATTACATGGTAATTGCAAATTGGTCTTACACTTAATCCTCAAGAAAGGGCAGAACTCATAGCAACAATTACTGAACTCAATGATGTATTTGCATGGTCCTATGACGATATGGCTGGGATTGATCTGGAAATAGCTAAACGCACCATCCCTCTTAACCAGGGGGGCAATCCCATCAAGCAAAAGCATAAAAGGATGAAACCATAAGTCTAATTGAAAATCCGAGAAGAGGTAATAAAGCAATTAAAGGTAGGATTCGTCAAGGTAGTTTAAGGACAATCATACTTTATTTTGCATCATGGATGGGTACGTCGTCTACAATCAAATCAAGATGCTCCAAAAGAATGGGATGATGACTGCCAACAAGCTTTTTATAAAATCAAAGAGTACCTCACGGATCCGCCTGTTCTGGTAGCACCAACTCCGGAACATCCTTTGAGACTGTACTTGACCCTCACTAAAACTTCTGCAGGAGCCATGCTAGCAGAAGAAATCGAATGGACGGAAAATACCATTTATTACTTGAGCAATAATTTTTACAATACGAAGAAAGATATTCTAACATCGAAAAGTTATGCTTTGATTTTGTGTTGTCTACAAAGAAATAGAGACATTACTTGCTAACTCACACCGTTCACGTAGTCAATAAAAGAGATCCACTTTAATATCTATTTGACAAAGCTATAGTAAATGGATGAATATCGAGATGGATAATCATATTAGCCATATTTGACTGTGTCGCAAAGATCCATAAAAGGAATTACAGTCTTAGAATTCCTAGCTGATTCTCCAGATGAACCTCGACCTGATAATTACGAGTTTCTTGATGAAGAATTGATGATGGCTGTAGAAGAAAACAAGTCCCTGTACTTCGAAGGCGCCTCTAATAAACATGGGTGAGGGGTTGGTGTCCTACTTGTTTTGCCTAATGAGGAACATACGCCCATATCGGTAAAACTAGACTTTCATATTACCAACAACACCGCTGAATATGAAGCCTGCATCATCGGACTCGAGGCTGTTGTAGCTGTGAATGTCCAAACGATAAGGGTTTATGAGGATTTCTCATTAGTCATTGATCAAATTTTCGGAAGATGGAAAGTTAGAAGCGAAGCCCTGTCTCCTTATCAAGCTCATTTGGAGCAAAATGCCTCCCAAATCGAAGAAGTCAAGTACACTTATCTAATAAGGGAGGACAACCAATTTGCCAATTCTTTGGCTATATTTGCATCAGTGGTCTGGAACCCGAGCTCTTTAACAGAAATACCCTTGGTGTTGAAAGAAGGAACCAGCTCATATTTGCATGGCTGAAGAAAATAATGACTTGAACAACCTCACGAAGGAGGAACCTTGGTACAGTGACATCAAGTACTACTTAGAAAATCAACAATACCCCGTAGATGTGTCAAAGAAAGAACAACAAGCTCTAAATGTCCTAGCCTCCCAATACATCATTCGAGGAGGGGACGTATATAAAAGGCAATACAATGGCTTGGACCTTCGATGTATAGACAACAAAGAGGTCCAAAAGGTTATGAATCAAATGCAACCGCTTGTCATGCCACTTCTTAGTCTTCTCCTTGTAGATCTTGGCACTGTCATAGGAACCACTTCTCCCCTGCAAGCTTAGCATCCATATGAAACTCTTTTACCGCCCAGTAAGTCCTGTACTCCAACTCAATCAGTAAATGGCATGCCTTCCCATACACTAATCGATATGAAGATGTACCGATAGGTGTCTTGAATGTCATTCTATATGCCCATAATGCATCACGAAGCTTACTACTCCAATCTTTCATTGATTTTGCAACTGTCTTTTCTAGGATGGCTTTGATTTCACGATTAGAAACCTCAACTTGGCCGCTGATCTGGGGATGATACCCTAACCCAGTGCGATGATAGACTCCGTACTTCTCAAATAACTTAACAAGCCGCTTCTCATGAAAGTGAGAACCCCCATCACTAATTGTATCTCTAGGAACTCCGAATCTCGGAAAAATGACTTGCTTAAACAATCTAGGCACAGTATTAGAATCCGCATTAGGTGTTGCAATAGCCTCTACCCACTTCGAAACATAATCTACGGCTACTAATATGAACTTATTTCCATAGGGAAAAGGAAACGGGCCCATGTAGTCAATACCCCACACATCAAAAATCTAAACCTCTAGAATCCCATTTTGAGAGATCTCATGACGTTTCAAAATATTTTCGGTCCTCTGGCACGCATCACAAGATAACACAAAATATTGAGCATCCTTGAGTAGAGTAGGCCAATAGAATCCAGATTGCAATACCTTGAACACATTCTTTAAAGGCCCTACATGACCTCCATAAGGGGACGAGTGGCAATGGCTCAGAATCCCATAGAACTCCCAATCAGGAAAACATTGTCGGTATAAACCATCAACACATTTCCGAAACAAATTCAAGTCATCCCAAAAACACCGCTGAACATGATATAGAAACCGCTTCTTATGTCGTGATGAGACATTAGGAGGCAAGACAACTCGTACAATGTAATTGACAAAATCAGCTAACCATGTTGATTTGACTGTAACTGAAAATAAGTGATCATCGGGGAAGGAATCATTGATAGGCACCAGATCTGCATCAAAGTTGATCAGCTACTACATTTTCCGCTCCCTTCTAATCACGAATCTCGAGATCAAACTCTTGCAACAATAGAATCCATCTAATCAACCTTGGCTTTGCTTCCTTCTTTGCTAAGCTAGGAGGTACTTAAGAGAAGCATGATCAGTGTGAACAATCACTTTTGAGCCAAATAGGTAGGATAGAAACTTGTCAAGTGCATACACGACTGCTAGCAACTCCTTCTCAGTAGTGGCATAGTTCACTTGAGCTGGATCGAGTGTCTTGCTGGCATAATAGATTGCATGTAAAACCTTGTCCTTTCTTTAGCCTATAACTGCTACAACACCATAGTCACTAGCATCACACATGATCTCGAACGGAAGGTCCCAATTAGGTGATTGGATGATAGGTACAGAAATAAGTGTCTGTTTAATCCTATTAAAAGACTCAACACACTTATCAGTAAAATCAAAATCTGCATCCTTCAAAAGCAATTGGGTTAGTGGTTTCACATAGAAAAATCCTTAATAAACCTGCAATAAAATCTCGCATGACCAAAAAAGCTTCTTACCCCTTTTACATTCACAGAAGGGGGAAGGTGCTCGATTACCTTAATCTTTGCTTTATCTACCTCAATACCTCGTTCAAAGATTAAATGTCCAAGCACAACACCTTTAGTGACCATAAAGTGGCACTTTCCCCAATTAAGCACTAAACTCACCTCTTCACATCTTATAAGCACTTTTGTTAGATTTTCTACACATGCATCAAATGAAGTCCCACAGACTCTAAAAGCATCCATAAAAACTTCCATGATAGATTAAATGAAATCAGAAAAGATACTCATCATGCAACGTTGAAAGGTAGCAGGGTGATAGCCTGTCGAAGTGGCTACCAAATATAAACCATACAAGGCTCACTAAGCTACTATTAAGGGCAAGTAATGATCGAATCCCACGAGATAAAGGTGTTTACACTAAAGCGGGCTAAGGAGTAAGTTTAAGTCGGTTTTATTTTAGAGGAAAGATTGTCACTAATGTTGATTTATTTTAACTTGAATTTAAGATTAAAGACAACTAAGGTAAGGGTTACGCCGCTCACTTTCTACATGAAGGCACGAATTCCTAGGTCAAACCGAACGCAGAAGGAAATGTCAAGGGGAAGTCGTTCTAAGAGTCATTTTTGCTCTCTTGAGCTAGCATGACGAGCGAAACTATGAGCACGACCTATTCTCATGCCGTGAGCATAAAACGGCTCCTAAGAACTTTTTCAAGAAGACTAGTAACGTCCCTTAACTTAAAAACCTATTCTCATGGTTTTCAAACTAATCAAACACGGGGAGTCTTCACTCAACTTCATCTCTCGATCCTTCGTTGGGGAACCTATGACGACATCTACGGAAGCAAATCATAGACTACGTGATTTAAAACCCAATGTAACGACTCTAGTCACCTCCAAGCTCAGTTTTTACGAAGAACCTACTTATGTCATGAAGGTGGTGACGATTTCACCCACACCTTAGCAGCAAAAACTACTCACTAAACATTTTACAATTTAATCACTTATTTTTGTTCATGATTGCAAATTATAGTAAAGAAGTAAGTTATGAAAATGGATTATAAACTAACTATACAATTTATCAAAAGAGAAAGACCTTTGTTTATTTATTTAATATTATTACAAAGAAATATGTTATGCAAGTGATTTAATCAAACTACAAAAGCAATAAAAAAAAAGAATACAAGGACAAGGTTCAATAGTGAGAAGAATAAGGACAAAAAGCAATAGTTCAAGGAAACGATTAACTTGAGAAAAATCTTTGAAAGCTTAAAAGTAAGTTACTAAGAAAAGGGACAAGTTCAACATGAGAAGAAAATAGGAACAAAAGTAAAGGAAATAAGAGCTAGGACAAGTTTAACTTAAGAAGAACTATTAAACAAGACTACAAAGTAACGAAAGAAAGCTACAAAATATGTAAATTGAAATGGAAATTGAAGATGAGTTTAGAATTATTCTATGAAGCTTGAACCTTTGAATTATAGAACCTTGAAGCTTTACTCCAATAATACTCCAATACAATGCTGATCAACCAAGAACACAAAAACAAGTAGCTTTGAATATCAAATCAAGAACATCAAACTTAGAACATGAAACCAAGAAACCAAGAACAAGAACCAAAATACTTTGAATAACAACTCAAGAAACCAAGAACAAGAATCACAATACTTTGAATAATAACTTTCAATTGAATTAAAGGAGATTGAATTACAACTATTGAATTGTTTAAAGACCTAATTCACTAACCAGAATAAATACAAATTAATCTAGAGAGCAAAATGTGAGTCTAAACTCTAACTTCTAACTATCTATAACTAACTTTTTTACAAGAGTATATATAAACAAAACAAGACCCAACCAAGTGGAGGAAAAAGAAGCAAAAATGAACTTTGTACGAAACAGGGCATGCAGCCGCATACCAGGTACTATGCTACCGCAACCCCCTGTTCTGTATCTCCCCTGCTTCATTTCATTAGTTGAGGGAGGGATGTAAAGGAGTAAGCTTTGTTTACTGGGACTGCTAGGAGTTTTATATATGTCACCGAGCCATAACTTGCGATATCGCGAGACGTGAAGTAAGAGATCAAATCGCCTAAGCCAAGACTAAAGTAAACCGTTCCTTACTACATATTCCATAATATCTTGGGAGATTGTTGCCTCGATTCCCTTTTTTCAATGAAAGATCCTACAACATGGAGACAACACGCAAAATAAGACAAATACGAGCATAAATTCTATAAAAATAAGGAGGAACGAGAATTCCTAAAAATTAATAAAAGACAGGGAAAAACATAAAAAGGGAAGGGAAACTAATTAAAATAAGTAAAGAAAATATAGAAAAAATAAACAAATAAACACTACATCACTAGTGGAAAAAACCTCATTTGTTGAGGTTATATAGGGGGCATATGCTGCGGTTTTGGACCGCAGCATACCCAGTAGCAGTATTTGAGGTTATAGTTATATGCTGCGGTCCAGAACCGCAACATTAAGTGTTATTATATGCTGCGGTCCCAAATAAATGCAGCATAAAGTATGCTTCCCTCCAAAAAAAAAAAAACTAACTTTATGCTGCGGTTCTTTGAAGGACCGCAGCATATAATAGGCCTAAAAAACAAAAACAAAAAAAAATTCAATACTTTTTATGCTGAAATGAAAGTCTGAAATACTTAATACATATGAAACATCATATTTATTTCATTGGAATGCGTTTAAAATAGCCTGCTAAAAGTATAGCAACAACAATAATAAATGACATCTAAAAAAGGCCAAGACTAGCTCTGTTTTGCTCGATTCTTGCTCGTTTTTCCTTCCTCCGAAGATTCTTCCCTTTCCCTTTTATTAAAGCAAAAGCTTCTCCTACTTGAAGTGATTTTCCATCAGCTATCACAACCTTCACGGAAAAACAAAATATAATTGCTAAAAAGAAACATATGCATCAACATTCTGAAAACTTGATCACAACATTCTGACCATACCATACTTCTTCAACAAGGATCCTAACTAAAGTGGGTAGCAGGGAGTTGGGGATAATAGACATCACAGGAATCACACCACTAGGTTTCCGAAAGGCAAAACATGCCTTAACCTTACAATAATAAAAAAAAAAGTGAATGAGCTTGTACTCCATCACAAATAAAGGATATCATAAAGAAATACTGGATACAGGTATTCAAATTTCCCGTTTCAAGAAGTATTTAAAGGAATAGTAACAGGATAGCATAAAGTCATATCAGATATTCATTTCCAAGTGTTGAGTATCCAACATAGGTAGTTTAGATGAAGTGAATTATTGGAGGATTATTGAGCTTAACATTCACACAAGAGTCACAAACAACACCGGATAATAAATAAGAGACCATAAAATAAAGACCCTGTCCAGATGTAAACAAGAAAGGATGAAAGTTACCTATATTATGCACTTCCACTCAACTTGTTTGCTGAGATTGAGTGTATACAGATCATCGAGTGTAATCTCACCATCTTTGACCTCTACCATTCCCCCGTACAAGTATAAAATATCTCTCCCAACAGCCATACACACATTGATCAGCCATACAAGGTTTGATAACCTAAAATGTGTATCATATAAAAATACAGAATAGAATGAAGCACCATAATATGTAGAAGACTAGCAGCCAACTATTCTCTACTAAAAACCTTTGGTAAAGCCATATTTGGTGATTCCTTGCTCACAACAAAGGCGCTGGATTCACAAGTCTTGCTATCAATTTTTGATTCCAGTCTACCATTATTTCTAGTACTTCTTGTCTCAAGAGACCTCTAATCGATGCTCCCCTCCAGATCATTTTCTACTTGGTCATTCATAGCTGTATCAACTCTATTTACTTCAGCACCGTCAAGTTCTGATGAACTCTGTTGATTATCAGCTATCTTTTTCAGCTGCAAGAATGCAAAAGAGGAAGCCACTATTAGAGACATTATTAGAACACTTTGCTAGTTTGTTGCACTAGATCCTTCAAACAAATACATAAAGAGCATAAAGCAATAAGCAAATAACTAGTCATTTCAATTTGTCATTTCAATTTCAAGCAAATAGATACCGAATTCAAGCACTTCACAACTTCCCAAGATAGACCAATAAATTAAGGAGAACAATTGAATTTTACTCATACAAAGAATATGATTACAATAAACTAAAATAAGTAATCATAATGCCCTCCACAAGAGTGAATAGTTTGTTGAAATTCATAATTCTGGTCTCATCATACTACATTCACGTATACAAGAGTCCGGACGAACTCCGGGGTAACATTGTTATGTTTCACGGTGGAACAAAGCTCTAGGTAGTTATCCAAATGCGCAAAGGGGCATTATGTTGGACTTCCTCCAAATCGAACATCCTTGATCATATGGATCAAGTGAGGGATTAACTCATGATTGTTTGCTGTCGTAGCGGGTAATAAAATCCCATTACGTAACTCAAAAGCTTCAGGGTGGCCAAAATCCCCGAGAGACTTTTGCGATATTGTTTCTTCTGACATATTTGAATGCCTTGATATAGTATAAGATCCAAATAAGTTTCCTCCTTTTACAAGTTCACCAGATTTGTGAACAAGTCTCTGTAAACCACGTAAATATTTTCAATTTCCGGAATAAATGGCGTGGTAGGAGTTCCTTGTGATCAGCGTATCGTACAATGCTAGAGCAAAACATATAATGACAAGTGTGTAAATAACAACAAAAATAAGTAAGGAAGTTGGAATTATGACAAAAATCTCACAAATAGAAACTACTTAAAGAAAAACCATTTTATCCCCAGCAACGGCGCCAAAATTTGATAGCCTATCAAAGTGGATACCAAAGAATACAAGGCTCACTAGGCTACTAGTAAGGGAAAGTAAGGATCGAATCCCACGAGATAAAGGTTTTTACACTAAAGTGGTCTAAGGAGTAAGTTTAAGTTGGTTTTATTTTATAGGAAAGATTGTCACTAATGTTGATTTATTTTAACATAAATTTAAGATTAAAGACGACTAAGGTAAGGGATACGCCGCTCACTTCCTACATGAAGGCATGAATTCCTACGTCAAATCGACCATAGAGGGAAATGTCAAGGGGAATCGTTCTAAGAGTCATGTCTGCTCTCTCGAGGTAGCATGACGAGCGGAACTATGAACACGACCTATATATTCTCATGGGGTGAGCATAACCTCTCCCAGCTTCTCTCCCAATTCTTGGCAATACCTAGCAACATGGGCTTCTCCTCAGGCTTCACAATATCATGATTCGAAATTTTCTCTTGCTTAACAAAGTGCCTCATTACTCTTGGGGGGCAATAAAAAGTCAATGCAATCAAGCTAGCCACACGAATCTACGGTGTTTCATCAGAGTAAATCATGATCTTGATCTTCCACCATGAGACCGTCTGGCGAATATTGGTTTTACTATCAGCAAGAGTCAGCAACCACTCTTGCATGGTAGAATGATGGTATCACCGGCGCCGTCCATATAAATTCCTTAGAGTATATGTAAGGATATTTGCATGAGGCTCCATCATGTTCAAACGATCCATGAGCCAAACCTGGAATCATTAGCACAAGAGAATGTTTTGAATGTAAAACATTTCAAACGCTTTTTGAATTGTTTAATGATTGAAATGAATTATTCAATGAAACGAATTGTTTAGCATTAAATGTCCTATTTATTGCTAACGGTTTAAATGCAAATAACGCACAAACATGTACTTTGTAACATTTAATTGCTTATGTGGAGAAGCAAAGGACAGTCGGTCAAGGGGGCTTGAGAATCCTCATTACTTATGGCAGGCTGGGTGCCCTGGCTCTCACCTGTCACCATGGCGCAGGCCTCCCCTTTTGTTTACTACTTGGACTTATGCATTTTGCCTAGATTTTCATGCAAGCCTTCCTCGATTTCCGTACCTACTTCACTTGTTTCTAGTCCCAATGTATTTTTTTATTTACTTTTTCCGGGTGGGAAATTGGTACCCTCCCATGAGTCGAGTCAAAGTAGAAGTCAAAAGTTAGAGTCAAAAGTCAAACTAGTCAAATAATTAGAAATTCGAGTCGAACATGTACAAAATAAAGTTAAATATACAAAGTCGTGTTCAAATTACATCAATGTACATTTAGGCATGCATACATTAAACGAGAAGCTAGGTTCCTAAGTTGTAGGGTACAGGCTAATCGACGGAAAGTATGTTGGAGTAAAACCGGGCGACAGGTACATCCCGGAAAGGCTCGGGGTACCACCAAATCCTCATGTAAGTGACGATGAAGGTATCGACTCGGATGTCAGCTGCTGAAAGATAGGGAGAAAGGTTTACCTACTAAATAACCACTACCCTAGGACCAAATGGCAAAAGGTACAACTATTAAGTAAACATTACCCAGGGACCAAAGGGGGAAAGGTTAAGCTACAAAGTAACCATTACCCTAGGACCAAAGGGCAAAAGGTTCAGCTACTAAGTAACCATTTCAAGGTCAACATTACCCTGAGACCAAAGGACGAAAGGTTCGGCCTACTAAGTAACAATTTCATGGCCAACATTACTAATGTTGGGGGCTATTTCTTTCACTACAGTGTGAAGCTAATTAAAAAGAAACACTCAATATCTTCTTTTGAATATGGATTCACATGAGGGCAATGGATCGGCGGAAGCATTGTATACCACCACCACTCCATAAGACAAAGAACGAACACATGAGAGCTTTTTAAGCTCTCGAGGGCTTGGAGGCCCCGAATGAAGTCGTCAAGCTCGCACCCCGAGAGCATTCGAAGAAGATCGAGATCACACTGCCCCCGGAGCAAGGCATACCCCTCCAAGAATGGAGTACTCGAGCCAAATCCCCACACAAGGTGGTTGTCTTGGAAAAGAAAGAAAAAAAAAAGAGATTAGAAAGAAAGAAAGAAAGAAAGAAAGAAAGAAAGAAAGAAAGAAAGAAAGAAAGAAAGAAAGAAAGAAAGAAAGAAAGAAAGAAAGAAAGAAAGAAAGAAAGAAAGAAAGAAAGAAAGAAAGAAAGAAAGAAAGAAAGAAAGAAAGAAAGAAAGAAAGAAAGAAAGAAAGAAAGAAAGAAAGAAAGAAAGAAAGAAAGAAAGAAAGAAAGAAAGAAAGAAAGAAAGAAAGAAAGAAAGAAAGAAAGAAAGAAAGAAAGAAAGAAAGAAAGAAAGAAAGAAAGAAAGAAAGAAAGAAAGAAAGAAAGAAAGAAAGAAAGAAAGAAAGAAAGAAAGAAAGAAAGAAAGAAAGAAAGAAAGAAAGAAAGAAAGAAAGAAAGAAAGAAAGAAAGAAAGAAAGAAAGAAAGAAAGAAAGAAAGAAAGAAAGAAAGAAAGAAAGAAAGAAAGAAAGAAAGAAAGAAAGAAAGAAAGAAAGAAAGAAAGAAAGAAAGAAAGAAAGAAAGAAAGAAAGAAAGAAAGAAAGAAAGAAAGAAAGAAAGAAAGAAAGAAAGAAAGAAAGAAAGAAAGAAAGAAAGAAAGAAAGAAAGAAAGAAAGAAAGAAAGAAAGAAAGAAAGAAAGAAAGAAAGAAAGAAAGAAAGAAAGAAAGAAAGAAAGAAGGAAAGAAGGAAAGAAAGAAGGAAGAAAAGAAAAGAAAAGAAACCAAAGAAATTTAGTTACACACATGCCCTGGGAGAGGGTAGTGAGATATGTGATGAGAACGATCGAAAGCCAGCATGCTAGACTGCCACTTCCCAGGAGCCCTTGTATGCCTCTTGGAGGACCAATGTCGTATGTCCTCCACCTCCGCGACATCATCGTCAGAACTAGACCTGCAAAATGCAAGAATTTTGAGTAGAAATTTTGGCAGCATAACAGTTGTATATGGACATTTTCCATATATAAACCATGAGTTAAGTTTATCCAGCCACCTGCAATATACTTTAGTAGACTCGAAGTCTTTGCAACATCGAGCAAAACCACAATTTCATCATTTAAAAAAAAATGGGGGCTAGCATGAGTGAATACACATTGAAATAATTCCTATATTTGCTCCTAAGGAAAAAAAAATGGAGAATTAAGTGGGAGAAGCACCTTAGAAGCTTGAAACAACTAATTTTGAACTAAATTAGGAACATGAGCTTCTATGTTCGGATATTCAGTCTTCAAAACTGAGCCCTACGGGAGATATGAAGCTATGTCGCCTCTTAGTCTATCAACGATATTTAGTCTCCATCACCCATTCTGGACAACGAGAGGCATAGTTAAATGTACTTTGAAATAGGTCATTCCTTCTCTAGAAAAAATAAAGATCATTCATTTCAAAGTGTTCTAAAGCATGGTCTTGTTTCAAATGACACACGAGCCATCAATTAACTCATGAAGCCAAAGATGAGTTGAATTAACTAGCTTATATGACCTATGTAAGTTAGTCAATGATTTTTGCCGAAATTAGTTTCAAACTCTACGAATTATTGCTAATTTAATCCGTTTTCAATTCATCATCGTCATTGACATATGAAAATCAAGTTTCTTCATGAAGAAATGCAAAATTCACAAAAGTCACCATTATAGTTCATTTCAAGTTCATATGAAATATATATGATCTCCATGAACTAAATATTTCACGAACTCACAAAAAACACCAAAAATCCAATTCATGCCAACTTTGAGTCAAGAATACAATAAAATAATTCATGCTTCATTAATTCATTCACTCAAAATCATACCTTCAACTTCACTACTTCGTACCCTAAACTAAAAGGTTGAGTTTTCACTCAAATCTCACTTGTTTTGGCTCAAACCACTTCCTATGTGTTCCATTTCATTCATAGAAGTAAGAACATGCATCAAGTTTGACATTCATATACAAAACAAAGAAAAGCAATTTTTTGGGTTCACTACTTACTTCATGAACAAGTGAGTAAATTGCAAGAATTGAGTAAGAAAACGACAAAGCAAGCTAATCAAGAAGACTTACATTGTTTGGTGAGCAAACTTGCGCAAAAAAAATTTGAGCTCCAAACTTCAAGAACAACAATGGAAGTTTGGGGTTTTTGTTTGGTTTGTTCAAGAAGAAGAAGCAAGCCAAAAGAAAATGTGTTCGTGACAAACACGGACACAAAAACAACAACAACAAAAAATATTCAAACAATAAAGCTTACATGGACCAACCCAAAGACAGAGGGCCCCACAACGAGCGCCTAAGCGCTGGGGGTGCGTCATGGTGCCCAGTCTGCGCCCCGGCGCCCACTAGGTGATTTTTGGGACCCCTTATGGGGCTACATTGTTATTCAGCAGACTTCGTCTTTTGATCTTCTACCAAGATTTGCTTCACATACTCCGACATTCCCCACCGCCAATTACCAATTCATCAAAATTATTAAAATGCCCCCGAAAGACGAATCGGGTAAAAATTACCAAAACGCCCCTAAAAGACGAATCGGGTCAATATTACTAAAATTCCCCTGAAAGCCAAATCAGGTCAAACGAGTTAAAAGACAAGAAGTCAATTATCTAGGGCATCATCACATTTCCCTATGACCACGTAGAGTCTAAAGCAGAAATTTTCAGACAATCAGCCTTCATCTCTAACAATCTATCTCCGGATGGTACATATGCCTTTTCCGGGATCTCCTATACGATCACACAGCATTTGAAGGAGACATTTTTTCATCCTCAAGAAACGTAGCAATTTCCGAGAATACATCGTCTTGGTGTAGGCAAAACTATCCCTTTTGTTCTGCAGGTACCAAGTACTTTGACTTTCAATTTACGAGACTAGTCATCTCTATAAACTCAGTCAAAGTGGGGGCTAACTGTAGACACCTATATTTGGTCCCATCCAACAGCTATTGATTATTGTGTACCACATCTAAAACATGTCCGATATCCGAAAGTCAATTGTTTGAAAGAAAATAAATAAATAAATTCGCTGTCAGAAGGGGTTAACCGATGATGAGTTATGACGGTTGAAATACGCTTTAAATAATTTCATAATGTCCATTTTATCTTCTTATTTTCATTTACTTCATTTTTTCATTCTATTTCAAAATTCACATTTTTGTTCCATTTTCGAAAATAAAAGAAATTAATTTAAGCGAATGAATGTGACCGGATTTGACGAACCTTCTAGAAAAGTTCATTCGATTTATGGAAATTCTAGGTTATGGAAGTGTATAAATTGTTTTAGGGGAATTGGAATTTCGTATTATTTCATAATATATCGAAACCTTTCTGTTTATGGAAGTAAGTATACAAAGTAAGGAAGCTTTGGAGATTCACCGCGTTAAAATGAGAAAATTAGGAGCTCGAGCGCCACGATGCAGGGGCAGTGCCCAGATGCCTAAGGTCCTGGCGCCAAGGCGCGGGTGGGGCTTCTTGGAGCTCGCTCTTGTGCGTTCTAATGCTCCTCCGGCGCCCTGGGCTCGCTTACGTCACTTCAAACCCTATAAATACCCCCTCCTCCGGCCTTCATACAACAGATTCATAACTTCTTCTCATTCACTCACACACACTCTCTCTACTTCGTCACTTTCTCTCTCTAATACTTCTCTCACTTTTTGTGCCCTACCTCGGAAGTCATCCCCTCCACATAGCTTATTATTATTATTATTATTATTATTATTATTATTATTATTATTATTATTATTATTATTATTATTATTATTATTATTATTATTATTATTATCATCATCATCATCATCATCATCATCATCATCATCATCATCATCATCATCATCATCATCATCATCATCATTATTATTATTATTATTAATTAATTAATTTAGCCTCTTTAAGCTCTCGATTGTAAGGGATCGTCGACGTATTGCATGAAAGGTACTTTGAATGACGCCAACAACATCGAAATCATCTTCTTGAGTTCTTCAAAGGAGTTAGTTTGCATGTTTTTTATGATTCTAATGCTTTACTAGATAATTGAGATGTTTATAATTAAATTCATGCAACATTGACTAATTGATGATTCGACATTTTAATTAAAATCAATCTTAAGTAGAAACATTACTTTAGGATTTATGTAAATTCATGTTAAATGGTTAATGCTTTCAGATCACATAGAATCCATGCTTAGCTCAAAATACCTAAAAAGTATGTTTCAAATAATCCATGATTAAAATTAACTTAATCCTAAAGCGATCACCCATGCATGACAAACCTGTGCATTAAATAAAAACCTGCCTAGCCTTATTTCAATGTGTCTGTAGGTCTAAACCAGAAATATGTATGTTACAATTCAATTTTATAATGATGAAACTACACATGAGAACAAGTAGAGGGCGCTATACGCTGGGGGACACTTTGACCTACTGTTGTCCTTACCCTCGTCCCCAAATCAAGAGATATGAGACCTTATTATCCTTGGTTGTCATTTTTTCCCTTGGGCTATGACCTAATGAGGTTCCATTAACTCCCGAAAGCAGGACGGTGGCGACTTCTCTACTTGGGTTTTGAGTTTCTAGACTCACTCCCTAAGCAAAGCATACTCACACTATGCAACCAAACTGAAGTCATTCATTGTTCGTAAAAAGGGCACGTGGGCCCCCAAAGCTCCAGATCCGGAACTCCTAACTTCTTAGTGGTCCGAAGCGGACATACATTGATGGCCGAACCATTGTCAATGAGGGTCATGGGGACATTCATTTGTCTACAAGTGTCCGTGATGTATAAGGCTTTATTATGACTAGAACCTTCCATAAACAAGTCATCATAGGTGAAGGGGATGGGATAATTGTGAAGATCTTGCATGTTGAAGCCAACTACACCCTCGGGCATAGTATCACTAGAGACATTCATCTTGGTAAGGGCTTTAAGAAGGACATCACAGTGTTGTTTAGAGGAGACAATGAGCTGGTAAATGTTGATGTCGGCCTTAACCTTCTAGTTGTTTCATGACAAGGTCCTCTTCTTGAGGTGGTGGTGGAGGATAGGTGAATTGGACATTTTCTAGATTTGGTGGAGGGTTGGCATTTTATGTAGTGGCTAGACGTCCAGTATGAGTAAGAACTTGGACATTGGTGTCTTTGAGAAGTGTGAGATTTTAGGAAGAGCAAATTCATTTAGGTTTTGTGAAGATGAAGATGAAGGATCATAAATAGCATCATAGCTGTCATCCTCTTCCTGAGCGATGGTGTGATAGGCGGGTAAGATACCATCCCTAGCATAAACATCCTCATCGTCATTGTCCCATATAGCATTAACCTCGTGAACGATGAAAGGTTGACCCCCAGGAGAACTTGGAGGGTGTGAGGTGTCATCCATGACATCAGGGTCATCTTTCTTGGGACGGTTATTAAGTATCTCATGTATCTCCCTCTGAAGGTAATAACACTGGTGTACGATATTATCCCAATCCTCCTTCCGTAGATGTGTAAGATTCTCAACCTCATCGAGCACGGTGCCTCTCTCAATTTCAAGATCACGAATTCGATGAGTGAGGTGCTCTAGATGGGTAGGTATGCATATAAAGGACTCAATCAACTCATGTAGTGATGCGGCGACAAAAACCATCCTCATGGTGGAGACAAAGTGTACTCAATATGGGATAGTGGATCAACCTGAGAATATGAAAGGGAAGTTATTTTAGTGTTTGGACTCAGTTGCTTTTGTGTTCTTTACAATTCATGTTCCGAATCCCTGGTTACTCCTTCAACATGAATGCATGGATGCAATGTACCCTGTCACCTTCTTTTCATTTTTTTCTTTTTTTCCTTTTTTCGACATTTTTTTCTTTTTCTCTTTTTTTTGGCTTTTTCCTAAGAAGGTGATAGAAGTACTTTTACAAGTATGAGATGAATCCTAGGGGTTCTAAATAACATGTAGGGACATACTCTAAGAGAGCAACCATGGCTATATGAGACTTCTTACGTGGAATCTATAGGTTCAAAGGTTCGATACATCACGGCATATGAAGCACATAAAGTCACATAAAAGCGAGAATTTAAATCATATAATGCGCACATGCATGCACATTCAATAAATTCTAACCAAGTCCTTAAGCATATAGTAACATAGCACCCTAGCATGTGTCATTATTATCCTAAGCAAAGGTTCTACGTGCTATAAATAAAAAGGCTTGGTGTCCAAAGGTACCATATGGCTGAAGACGGTCGGACCTATTCACGTCATAACTTAGTGAATGTTGAGGTGCGAGTCGTCTATTTGTGGAATCCAAGCACAATTGCCTAGGATAGGTATTCATAATGCATGGTTTATGGAGATAGGGCACCCTACTCACACTAGTATGAAACCCCCCGAGGTCAGTCTCTGGCATGAAGCATGCACACAGAGACATATCTTTAAACGAAGCCCCCGTTTTTGGCAATGTATATGCATTATGCTTAACAAAATACTTTATATGACAAGATGAGAATTACGAGATTTTTCAACTTTCATCCTCTTCTTATTAGGGGAATTCCACAAAGGAAGTCCCTAGTAAAGTCGCCAAACTGTGGATGTAATACCCCATATTTGCACATACTTTAGAGAGTTAATTTTCGTATTTTATACGTATGTTTTTAATATTTTTATTGAGAAATTAAGTTCAATAAAAATATTAAAGAAAGGGAATTTAAATAAACTTTAATCAAAGTAATTATTTTATGTTTATAAATATTATTACATGTTATTTTAAGTTTTATTAAATATTTTGAAAAGTTTCTAAAAATAGAATTTTTAGTGTTTCCTAAGTTATTTTAAAAAAGGGTATAAAAGTAATTTCAAGCATTAAGGATATTTATGTAATTGCACAAAGTCCTACTTTGGAGCCTATAAATACCCCTTAAAACCCAAAATTTCGTATTTAATTTGCAATCATAGAGTTTTAGGATTTCAAAAAAATTTGAGAGAGAAAAAAAAAAATCAGATTTTCAAAA
>PYUH01000418.1:1219999-1247533 GCA_016808085.1 Suaeda aralocaspica | reverse complement strand
AAAAAAAAAAAAAAAAAAAAAAAAAAAAAAAAAAAAAAAAAAAAAAAAACTAAAATAAAATTCTTCTTCTTCGCCTCCCCTTCGCCAAAGCTCCCCTCACCGACGCACCTGCTGCAGCCGTGCCACCGCCGCGCCACAGCCGACCTTCCTCGCCAGCCACCCTCTTCCCTACTATGGTATTTTTCGAACACCTTTATTAAAAAATAAATTCTTCTTCTTTTCTTTTTAATTCAATCTTGCAAAATTCATGTTCCTAACTTTGTTTAATCATTTTTTTATGATACTAATCATGTTTTATAAATTTATGTTTATGTTTAAAGTATGAATTTATAAAGTTGATCATGAAATTTTAAATTAGGGTTTATGAAATTACAAAATTCATGATTTTTTAGTTTTTAATAATTTAAACTTCAATATTGCGATCATGAATTATTGTTGTATGATTTTGTGATGATTTTATGAAGTAAAGATTGATTTTAAGGAGTTTTAAAGTTGTTTTATAATGTTGTCCAATTTTTATAATCATGAAAACTCATAGTAAAAATATTATGAACATGTTTTGCTTCATGAAAAACTGTTTTAAAGCATAGATTTGATTCATGATGATGATAATAGATTGAAAAAAAGTTTTATGATAGATTTATGATGTTTAGATGAGTTTTTAATGAGCTTTGAATAATTAAACAAAACTGTGAATTTTTATTAGCACATGTTCATGCACAATAAAAATAGTAACACATTAAATAAGTTGTCATAATTATTTTTAATGTATCTAAATATTCTGTGATGATATTGGAGCATGACTATAGTGTTTTATGATCAAAATATGATGTTTAGAAGGGTTTTTAAGTGATTTTAAGGAATTTCACAAAGCTGCCATTTTTGGAAAATTACCAATAATCAAGTATTTTACAGTGGAAAAATCAAAATAAAGTATGGAATTGAATAAAGACCATATAGGGAACGTTTTGGAAAAGTTTTCAACATAAAAAGTTAGTTTAGAGTTGTTGTAGAAGTTAGTCAACAAGGTTTTTGATTTAGATTCGATTTTCTCTACGTAGGAGACTTCGAGCAAGTTGATTACTAGGAGTTTTGGCGGATCACCACTACTTTACAAGGTACGTAAGTACTAAAGGCGGTTATAAATCAGAGTTCCTGCTTGGTTGATGATCTTGTATGTGATGCTTGTAAATAGAAGTTGTTGCTTGTTTAACTTTGAGTTGACATGCATGAGAAGTTTACGAAAGTATGAAAAGCATGATTTTATGTTTTTTTGACATTTCCACATTTCTAGTAATATAAATTCTTCATGATTAAATTGGAATGTTGAATTTATAGTTAATGTTGGCCAATAGCTCAATGAAAAAGAAAGAAAGTTAGTCAAGGTTGTTAGTTACTTAATCAATAAGAAAGGTAGCTTGTGAATGTTTATTCACATGATTTTTAGTAGTGATTGAGCAAATAGTTATATACATTTGCCACTCATAGTTTAATGTGTGGTCAAGGAAAAGACAAATAGTTAGCCACTCACCGTTAATTTGTGGTAAAGGAAGTGTAATTAAATACAAGACACACAAAGACATTATTTTTAGAATCACCTTAAATCCAAGATAAGTAATTTGGCTTGTTTGATTCTATGCATGCTTTTATGTGATATTGTATGTGAGTCATAACAATGTTAGACCAGTTAATTATGTAACTAGAAAGAGGATTCGCACCAAAACTCTTGGAACACATATATACCATGAATATGAACAATGGGGGAAGTCGTATGGAACAGTGATCTATGACTTCTAATCTGGGTACAAGACGTTGTTTTTATTTTAATGCACTGGAATTCTGTCACTTTATGTGACATAGGTAATACCTTCTTAGAGTTGCTCCCAAGTTGGTTCCCAATAGGGCGATTTTAAAGGAAGGAAATCTGTTCGATGCAAAATCTAAAGTTTAATTATGATAAGTAATATTTTTTGAGTTGAGTCTATACACAGGTGACAAGTTGTCAGCAGTAAGAAGTATGTGATTTATACTTTTATTTTATTTTCATTATTAATCGTGCTTTGCATGGTCTTTGGTATTTTTGTATTCAGCTTTACTAACTATGTGTTTTGTGTGCATGACATTGTCTTTAACTCGGCTTTAAGATGACCCGTTTGATGGTGAGTAGTTGTCTAGAATAAGAAAAAGATATAGGTACAAGTGGGTATAAGTCAATCATGCTTTGTTGGAGTGTGAGCGCTTGCATTGTAGTTTTTTGTAGTTATGTGAACTAGATACTTTTCATTGCTTATGTTGGATGTTGACTTTTAGTTTCTGAAGTTTTAAGTTTATTTGGTTTTGAAGTGCCATTAAGATGGTTCTGAAGTGTAATAAAGACATATTTGGTTTTCTTTTGATTTGGACTTTGGTTTTTTAAGTTTATTTAAATTTCGTTTCGAGTTTTAATTTTGGTTTGGTTTTTAAAGACATTCCCTGTAATACTTTGATAAAAGTCTTAGCCGTTATCACGGTGGCGGTAATACTTTGGTTTTTCCTAGTTATTTTAGGAGTTATTAATAATTATTATTCTCTATTTATATTATAATATTCTCTGGAAAAAATAGTTAGGAAATTCCAGGGTGTTACAAAATGGTATTAGAGCTTAGTTTTCGAAATTAAATAAAATAAAATTTTCTTTTTTTTCGGGGTACCCTAAGTTTTATTTTGGAAATAGAGATTTCTTTTTTTACAAATTTACTAGAAATGGAATTTTTCTGAAAATAGAAAGTATTGAAAATAAAAGTTTTAAAATTACTTACATGTGTAGGTATGCAAGGAATCCAGGTATGTATTACGTGTTATTGCTTTAATATCACGTGGTGACATTGGTAGGAAGTTTGGGCATGTGGGATAGACTTTATTTCTTTTCTTTCATGCATTTAAATATCTGTTTTAAAGTGTTGCTTATGTGGATAGTTATGTGTAAAAGAATTTGTATGTTACCTATCAAACTTTTTTTTTTAATTTTAGAACTATTATTGGTTTTGTTGTGGGAAGGATGACCCATTAGTTTTAAGTGTCGTTGCAAGATGATGATTAATATGTCTAATAAGGAAACTCAAATGGGAACTTTGGAAAAGAACGACTATGAGAGTCCACCTCAATATGTATGGAAGATTCGGTTCTATTGTTTATATATAAGTTCAGTGCTGAAGTTATCACAATGGGACCAACCTGATGACGTGTCTGCTTTAATTGTTAATTGCTTGCCAAACCTTCCACCCTATTTGGAGATCCAGGCGAAGTTTAGTGACTTTCATTTCATTGGAGGACTTCCAAACTACACAATATATAAGGATCGAAATGGTCAATGGGTTTGTGATTGGAGGTATTTGGAAGATTACATTGCAAAGAATGAGCAAGAATTCCTGGAATCTAATGCTGGTGATGATATCCCAGCCACACCAGTTCGAAGTGGTCAAGAAAATAAAGCAATGAGTTAGAATGAAGCTACCTCAGGTTCTCAATGCTAGTCGAAGGATAGTTCGTGTTATGAGATTGATGACCCAAACCCAGTGATTCTAGTTTATGGGACTTAGTGACTAATTTCGAAGAAGAAGAGGAGCTTGACCCTGAAAAGGACATGGTTGAAGATATTGAAAAGGATATGTAAGATGATGTTAAAGATGATCCTCAGTTCATACCTATGAAATATGTGTTGTCTAAGGATAAGCAGGATAATGTTGATGTTTAGAAGTTTTGTTATAGATATGAGTTAGTTAATGTTATTTAGTATTTTTTACAATGTTGGACATTTTAGATTATTATTTTCTTCGCGATTAAGTGGCAGTGAGCCATAAGGAACTTTAGCACATGAAGCTTTTAAGAACATTTATGCACTACAAGATAAAGCAGCAATAGCAACGCTTTATTGCAATGGTTTCACAAGAATCGTTGCAATAGATTACCTATAGCAATGGTTTTAAAAAGTACGTTGCAATATACTACACTTTTAGCAACGGTTAAAGAGAATTGTTGCAATAACTACATTGTCTCTTTTGAGTTTTGAAGTCACACTTTTAGCAACGGCTGCAATATTTTATAGTCTCGTTGACAAATGATGTACGCTAAACCAAAGGGAATTCGAGAACTACTACTCATTTCTCATGTCACTTTCGATTTAACTACTCAACCTCAATTTCACTACTCAACCTCAAATTAACTTTCTATTTCACTACTCAACCCCAATTTCATCCAAAACAAACCCAACAAATGCTATTGAGCTATTTTACATAACCCTAAGTCGATTCTATTTAGCGTTTTCCTTAGAATTCAATTGATGAAAAAGTTGACGCACTTGAAAGTAAAATCAGAAGCAGGAAAACACGCTTATCTTCAATTAACCCTCTATTGATTATCTTTACACGGGAAATTATGTGTACCTTAAGTTGAAATACCAAATGATATCTCAAAAGGGTGTTTCGGTCTTTTTCGTTTAATTTTTTTGGCTGTGTGGTCAAATCAAGAAGTGAAGAGAACAGGGTATATTGGCATTGCATAATCCGTATTGATTTTTCTTTGAAAGTATATAATATAGTGTACTGCTGTACTTTTATCATTTTACATGTTTTAGTATTGAATTTTCATTTCTTTTCCTCCACTGTTCTTTTCAACTACACTTTCTTACTAAAGGTTTTTCCTAAATTGAATACTCTTTACTTGTTACATTCTCTACAACAATAGATGTCTTTAATTAATTAGGCCGGTTTAAATTCATCTCAATTGGGATAATTATTTTTGATTTGGTGATGTGAAATTTCTGATTAAAATTTAACCTTAATTTTAAGATATGCGATAAGGGAAGAAAAAATAAATGAGATATCATAATGTTCGCTTTTGTAACACCTAGGAAATTCTTTTATTTTTAGAATTCATTTTCTCGCCTATCTAACTACTAAAATAAGAATTACCAAAGTTTTTACCGCCACCGTAATAACGGCTAAGGCAATTGTCATAGTATTATAACTGAAGATTTCTACTTTTCAAAAACAATTAAAGTCAAACTTAAAACCAATTATTGCCTTTAATTAAAAACCTTACAACTAGGAACCAATCATTGGCCCTTAAAAACTAACTTAATTTAAACATGAAAAAAAAATTTAGCCTAGAATAATAATAAATGATCTTCATTAAATGTTAAAGTGCAGGCAACTACAAGAGAAAATTAGGAAAACTAAACAAGAACATTCTTCGATTAATCCCGATATGAATTGAGTATGCCCTTCGGTACCTGTGGCTTTCTCTTTATTTCAGTCTACTACTCGCCATCAAAATGGGTCATCATAGGGCCAAGATAAAGACAAGGTCATGCACACAAAAGCACGTAATCAGCAAAGTTGAGTCCATAAATACCAAGAATTATGCAATACACAAGCATGAACAATCCTAGGCAAGGACATGAAAATAAACACACAACTTACCTTTCAAGTATCATTATCTGTGACACTTGACTCAATTTTCTTTAATTAATTAACTCATAGTTAATTTGAATTTCGCATCGAACGGGTTTCCTCCTAGAACATCGCCCATTGGACACCAACTGGGAAGCAACTCCAAAAAAGTATTACCTCTGTCACATGAAGTAACGGAATTCTAGCGTATCTATAAAAATAAGAAGTACAACGTCTTGTACCCCGATTAGTGGTCATAGAGTACTATTTCATACGACTCTCCCCATTGTTCATACTCAAGGTATATACGTTCGAAGAGTTTTGGTGCAAATCCTCTTTCACTTTACGTGATTATCAATTCAATAACTTGTTATGACTCACATGTAACAACATACATACATAACAATGCAACATATTAAAACATGTATCACCATATTAATTAATCTTTATTAATCAGTGATCATATTATTTGTTTCTCAACTTCCTTTCCTTGTCCAAACATTAAACTGTGAGTGGATTAACTTTCCTTTCTTGACCATACATTAAACTGTGAGTGGATTAATTTTATTTGCTCAATAAGTATTCCATTCCTACTAATCATGTGAGTAAATCTACAAAATAAACATTTTTCCTTGAATAGCATGAAAATAAATGGCAACAAATAATTTACTTGATTTCTTTTTTTTAATTTTATATAAGCATGACAATATATCTCCTTGATTATGTTAATAACATGGTTTCCGTAATTAAACTCTAAAATAATTTTCATAGATATAACATAATCTCATAATTTTCTTAATTAAATAACTTGATCAATATTATGGAAATAATATCTTGAAACCAAATAAGATATTGTCATGGTCAAAAGCATTCTAAAGATAAGAATATTTATGTCATCATGTATAACAACTATTAACATGTCAAGAAGATCAAACAAATAACTCTAATTTCATGACTATTTCAAGAATTCCAACATAAATCAGGGCTTAAGAAAGGACATTAACAACTCCTAAGCATGATACTACGCCTATGAAACCGCTCCTTGTACTTATGTACCTTGTATAACATTGAGAATCAGACACAATTGCTGGAATTCACCAAATTTGAAGTCTCCTACAAAACAAGCGAAATGTTAGTATTATTAGTGATACATTTATTTATGATACATTGATATTCATTTTTCTTGTTTCACACACACACATATACATACATTATTTGTTTGCAATCCCCCCGAAAAAAAAATTCATGAAAAAATATTATGAAACTATCATTCAACAAATGAAATAAAAATATAAGTGAAATATTATTTACAAAACTATTATTATACCACATAAGTGGATTATCGTTCACAAAAATATGAAGATGTATTACTAATTTTTATTTCGTAAAATATAAACTACCAATAACGATTTTTTTATAATAATTATTAGTGGATTAATTGCAAAATTATTAATATGTCATTACTCCATAGTTAAAAATCATTAATAATCCGTAGTTAAAAATCAATAGCGATAGTCACTTCATAAAAATCATAGTTAAAATCAATATTCATAACTAAAAACAATAGTTTAAAATCTATAATGCATAATTAAAAATCATTAATCCATAATAAAAATTTTCAGCTCAGCTCAACTCCAATCGATTCAGTTCAATTTAGCTCTAATAAATTAAGTTCAGTTGAGGTAAAGAGGCCCTTAAAATCCAAGCTTAAATGAGCTTTATATGAGTTATATACGAGCTTATAAATGAACATGAACGAGCTATTCGTGAGCTATAAACGAGCTTATAAATCAAACTAATCTTTAGCTCATTTTACTGATCTTAGATTGAATAATTATTTTTTGCCTTTAGTTGTGCCTAGCAAGGTACATCTGATTGTATGATAAAAATTGCCAGTGTTGTACTCCGTCCGTCTTTTTTAGTTGTCACATAAAGTATTTTAGCACTATTCACATTATAACTTTGCCTCATTTTCGTACTTAATGTGTAACGAAAAACTGATACCATTTTTACAATGACAAACTTACCTTTACTTTAATGCATACAAATCCGACGACCCCGACAATCTTCAGATAATCTTGATGGATCCTTTTCATACAATGAATTTTTACGTTTCTGCTCATAAGCATTTTCCAGATTTTGGGCTTCATTGTGGAATTCTATTCAAAATATACATGAAAAAAAAAAGCTCAAAAAAATAGAAGATTCTAATTCGTATCATCCGAGTGAGTGCGAGTGAGTGAGTGAGTGTACTAGTGAGTAACGTAGTTACCTTGTGAAGATCATCTGATTCCGTACAGCTTGAGATGATATCATACATGTACCGCATGACATAGTACCCACAATCAGTACCATTTTGCTGTTGCGCGCACATTGAAGTTGTACATGACACATTCAAAATAAAACCAAGTCAAAACAAAATTTTAATGCGAAATGAAAAACTACTTCATATATATGTACATGATTTTCATGTCCTTACCTCAACTGATATCAACTTCCAAATCATTGTGCTTGTGCGTATCCTCTTCATGACACTGTACAGAATCAATGGGGATAAGGGTAAGGTAAGGACTCGTTGTACTGTTCAATGTGGGATACATTTATTTGATTGAGCGAGCTAATTTACCTAATCACCCATGTCATAATCATCAAACTGCGTGGCGACTGAGGATGGCATGAATCGAATTGATGCACATTGAATAACATTGGTGATATCAACAACAGCACCCAATGTGAACTGCGGTCGATCAAAAGGTGAGTTATGCATGTTATATGTATTGGAATACGGAAAACGGGAAGGTAAAAAGACTTACTCCTCTAGGTATGGAGCGAGAATAAATTTCCTTTTTGCACGAATTGCTTCTTTGATCGTTGTTTGGAGGTATGCCATCACATCACCTTTGTTCTTCAGACACTGTTTCTCGTATATCTCTTGAGGACACATCCAACCCACCTTCAGAATAGTGTTGCAGCTGCCCAATTCTTGGTAAAGACAACTAACAAAGTGGGAAAAAACAGTGCACATATTACAAAACAAATATTATGTACTTCCTAAGTCATTAAGCATACTGGGAAACAAAAGGGTCACATTAGTTTAGACGACTTAAATTTGACTAAGAAGGCAGAAATTGAATTAGTGTAACCTCATAAACGCTTGCAACACCGACACGGACAACATATCCCCAATGAGGAAGTCATACACATCCCCCTTGGTAACACATGTCTCGCCATCCTCAAAGTAATGGAATTGTGTTTTGCTCAACACCACCTTCAAAGGATTGTTATCTGGTTCATCTTTGGTGCATTCATGAAGCCATTGACACGCGGCTGACAATGAGTTGCTTATGTCTTCATCAACTTCGTTGTTTGAACCCTTTGAGGAATACTTGTTGGTTCGCACATCCTCTTGTTCTTTGGTAGAATTTCCCTTCTTGCACTGTTTGCTTACAAAATTTTGATTTTGTTCTTCTATGGATTTGCTCTTTATTAACATAACAATACACATGTAAAGTTTAGGACAAAATATGAAAAAATATGAGCTATGAACAATTAATGACTACAGGGTATCACTACAAGAAAACGACCAAATAGCGACGGATTTTTGCGACGGAATTTTATTCCGTCGCAAATACTTAGTTTTGCGACGGAATTATTTCCCTCGCAAATTTTGCGACGGAATTTCAAGTATTTGCGATGGAAATAACTCTGTCGCAAATTTTGCGAGGGAATTCCTAGTTTTTGCGACGGATATTTCCGTCGCAAAAAAGTGACAAAAACAAATCAAAGGGTAGTCTGTTTTTTGCGACGGAATTTTGTTGTTTGCGACGGAATATTCCGTCGCAAAATCCGTCGCAAATCCCGTCGAATAAATTACAGAACAAAACACCTTTTTTTACTTCAAAAAAGAATTAAACAAAATCACACTCCTTCTTCTCCTTATACCGTCCTTCTCCCTAACAAATTAAACACACACTCCTTTCTTCATCTCCTTCTTTTCCGGCGGCCTTCCCCCTTCTTCCGGCGGTCTCCTTGTTGTCGTTTTTTTTTTTATTTTTCCATCGTGCTTTTTTTTTCCGGCGGTCTTCTCAATCCTTTTACTATTGTTCTTCCGGCGGTCTTAGGGAAAAATTTCCGGCGTCTTCTTTTTCGGCGGTCTTCTTCCGTTCTTATTCCGTTGTAGTGATAGACGGTAATTCTCGAAACTAATTGCAATCGTTTTAGGGTTTCGTTTTAGGGTTTCGTTTTAGTAAATATACTTAATTTTTTAATTTCGTGTTTTTAATTTCGTTTTATGGTTTTTAATTTTTTAGGTATTAGATTACTTTCGTTTGTTTTAATTTTTATCTTTTTTTTTATTTCTTTTCGGATTTGTGGTTTTTTTCGAGTATCATTATGCGATTTGATTTGTGATTGTGGTTTTTGATTTGGTTTTTTTCGAGCATCATTATGCGATTTGTGATTGTGGTTTTTGATTTGGTTTTTTTCGAGTTTTAGTGATTTAATTTCGCGCGTCATTTGATTTGTGATTTAATGCTGGTGTGGTGGTTCCAGGGGTGGATAGTGGTGGGGGTGGTTTTCGTGGTTGGGGGTAGGCTGTTGGTATGGGCGTTGTGGTGGTTGATGGTGGTTTTCGTGGTTGGGGGTACGCTGTTTGTGGCCTGTTGGTGGAAATGATAAAATTAAAATTCAGTGTAGCTCTTCCTCAAATAGCTGTAGCAATTGGATTCTTTCATTACACTAATTCACGGTGAACAATTCCCTCCATTTTATAGTATAATCATCCTTTCACCTCATACTAGATTGATTCCCCTAGTTACCCATAATGTCAAGAACAGTTAAGTAAATTGTCACCCTGATCACCTCATATACCCTCAATCAGACATTAATTGTACTTAGCCTATGTGTTTTGACAAGAATGGTTATTGTGAGTATGTAGAATGGAAGAAATAACTGATACGGAATCAAGCAGAAAAGCGTTCTTTCAATCTTTCAAGAAATAGTTGTAAGCATTAGTAGCCACATCATATCACCACAACAAAACAAAATCTAACAAATCATCAGCTGTAATTTACCTCTTTTTGCTCATTACTCAGGTATGAACCCCCCATGTCACCTAGCACTTCTAAAATGTCATTGAAGGTAACCTTCCCATTGCCATCTAAGTCATAAACCTTGAAAATAACTGCACAAGAGACAAGAGGTTGTTTGGTATAGCTACTAAGTATAACTTAATGGAGCTCCCACACCTATCAATAATCAAATTCAATATTTATTTTGAAATGGGGCATCGACACATACAACACATCAGAGTAATCATTCCCTCATGTTATAACTCCCACTGTTACTAATAAATTTTCACAAATGATAAAATTCAGTGTTTAATAGTTCAATGGTACTCAATTAACTACTCATTTAGGTCAATAAAGCCTTGAAAGTTATAGGATCCATATCAAGCTAGCAACTACAGATAGAATATTAATATATTATCCATATCAAGTTATAGGATCCATGTGCTTTACAATTTGAGTATGTAACTCTTGTGTGTCATGTTATTATTAATAGATTTCAACATTTTACTTCATTATACTTGTACTTCAATTTTACCATATATCAAACAGTTTGAATTATGGTTTGTTTTTTTAAGCAATGAGCTTTGTTGAAACTATTGAGAAAGAGGAATATTATTGATATTGAATGACTTTATCTTTTATCTTATTCTATCTTATTCTATCTTAGTAAACTTTATCTTTTGTTATGGCAATAATATATTGAGAAGGTATCTCCAATAAACTTAGATTAGTAGGTTAATGATTTAATTTAGTCCACTATAAATGAGTTAAGGTGAAATGTTTCCCATTTAGTCTTTTATTATAATTTTCATTCCATACACTACATTAATTGGAATCCAATAGTTTAGTAAGAAAATTTATGATAAAAGCGGCATAAAGTTGTAAGAAAAATACTCCGATATGGATCCTATAACTAAGGGAAAACCGCCTCTGTTCTTGAAATCTCTTGCTCTAGATAGCAAGAAATTAAAAAAATGCCTTGCATAGAGAATCTGAAACCATTAAGGGCCTTTTAGAGGGATTCTAATAGTGAATTACCAAATGTAGCATAATGATAAACTAAGGGGTGGTGAAATGTAGCTTAATTATGCTGAATTTATAAGTCTTCATGTATTTCTTATATATCCCCTTATATTAATTATTGTTTTTGTTGAATGTTTTAGTACCTTTCAGTTAGATGTTGTATGTATAGTACTTGATTCTTAACAAAGTTGGTTTATTTGCCAATAATGAAGAAGTGATATATATATAATGAAGAAGTCATATTTATATTTTGCCATTTAGACTAAAATAATTATATGCGTGACTTGTGTAGAAGTTTTCACTATGAAAAGAAGGGAACGTAGTTGGATGTATTGTAGGAAGGTCGGATCTTCTATGAACCCTGCTTTTAAGGAAGGAGTTGAGGAATTCCTTCAATATTGTAAAGATCATCCGCAGACAACTGACCCAAATGAAGTTAGGTGTCCGTGTGTTAAATGCAAGAACAAACGCATCTATGATCCGGACACAGTAAAGTATCATTTGTATGCCAAGGGGTTTAAACCGGATTATTATGAGTGGCATTGTCATGGGGAAGGGTTACCTGAGTCCTCCGACCGGCAATCCAATGACTATCGCGAAATGGTTATGGATGCTTTTGGACATAACCAAGATCAATCGGGTACCCAATCAGAGGAGGAACCTAACCCCGAGGCCAAGCAGTTCTATGATATGCTAAAGGCTTCTGAACAACCTTGGGTTGAAGGGAGTTCAATGTCTAGATTAGAGATGGCCTCTAAAATAACTAGTATTAAATCCGAGTTCAATATGCCCCAACGGGGTGTAGATGCCATTGTGTCTTTGTTTAGTGATTCGTCTCCTAAGAACACCTATATAGGGGAGACATTCTACGAGGTAAAGAAAATTGTTCAAGGGTTGGAGATGCCTGCTAAGAAGATTGATGCATGCCCGAAAGGTTGTATGTTGTTTTGGAAAGGTGATGCTCACTTGTCTAAGTGTACTGTTTGCGGCAGCGACCGTTACAAGAAGACTTCGAAAGGGAATGACGTTCCTCATAATGTTCTCATTCATCTTCCGATCACTCCTAGGCTACAAAGAATGTTTGCCACCAAGGACATTGCGGAGGAAATGTCATGGCATGCAAAAAATCCTCGGTTGCAAGGTACAATGGCACACCCTAGCGACACTGAAGCGTGGAAAAGGTTGGATAGTTGCTCACAGGAGTTTGCGTTTGAACCTCGTAATGTTAGGCTCGGTTTGTGTACGGATGGGTTTGATCCTCATGGGAAGTTTGGGGGTAACTATTCTTGTTGGCCAGTCATATTGACCCCATATAACTTGCCCCCATCGATGTGTATGAAAAGAGAATTCATGTTCCTATCATTGATTATTCCCGGTCCCAACAACCCCAAAGGAAACCTAGATGTTTACATGCAACCACTAATAGAAGAGTTCAAACAGTTGTGGGAAGTTGGTGTTACTACTTACGACATTTCAAGTAAACAAAATTTCAATCTTCGAGCTGCCATCTTATGGACTATTGGTGACTTTCCCGCTTATGGTATGATGTCTGGTTGGTCTACACATGGTTTTAAAGCTTGTCCCTATTGCATGGAGAAAAGCAAATCATTCTGGTTGAAAAATAGTGGCAAGGTGTCTTGGTTTGACTGCCATAGGCAATTCCTTTCACCGGATCACCCGTTCAGGAACAGCAAGACAGCTTTTTGTAAGAACAAAGTTCAGAAAGGTGATCCTCCCCATATCATGTCAGGAGATGAACTATGGGAATGTGTGAAAGACCTTCCTAAGGCGACTGATGGGCCAGAAGCACTTAATTCTGTGAAAAAGGCTAAATCTGGTTGGTCAAAGAGGAGCATTTTTTGGGACCTGCCCTATTGGAAGCATCTTATCCTTCGCCATAACTTAGACGTGATGCACATTGAGAAGAACTTTTTTGATCAACTCATCCACACTATTATGGATGTCAAAAACCAAACTTGTGATACACCCGCGGCTAGACTCGACATCGAGGCTGTTTGTAAACGTCCCGAGCTACATCTACAGCAGGATGACAGAGGGAAAGATGTCAGGCCGAGTGCACCATTCACTCTTGATAGAGATCAAAGAAAGGTTCTGTGTGAGTGGGTTAAGCAGTTGCGTTTTCCTGATGGCTATGCGTCCAATTTGAGGAGATGTGTTGATTTGAAAAGTTGTAAACTAACTGGAATGAAGAGTCATGATTGTCATGTTTTCATGGAAAGGTTGTTGCCTGTTGCTTTAAAAGAATTTCTCCCTACCCATGTCTGGAATGCTATTACAGAGATAAGCCAATTTTTCCGAGATCTTTGTTGTTACACAATCAAAGTCACTGACATGGAACGATTGGAGAGAAACATTGCAGAGATCATTTGCAAGCTTGAAAAGATTTTCCCCCCTTCGTTCTTCAACTCTATGGAGCATTTGCCGATACACTTGCCTTATGAGGCCAAAGTGTGTGGACCTGTTCAATACCGATGGATGTATCCATTCGAAAGGTAAGTAGTTGTTAATGTGCAAAATTTCATAAAGTTTTTTCCTAAGTTGTATAAGCCGCTACGAATACTAAACCTGTGTTGATGCTTTTTAAAAACCATAGGTTCCTGAATCATTTAAAAAGAAAGATTGGTAACAAAGCTCGTGTCGAAGGTTCAATATGCAATGCTTACCTAATTGAAGAGGTAGCAAACTTCTGCTCCCATTACTTTGACCCCAAGTTCGACACAAAAGCAAGAGATCTTGGTCGAAATGTCAACCCTGATATTGAGGATGACGTAGACAACAACGAAGTCCCGGAATTGTTTAGAGTTGATAGGGGTCGCGTAACTACTCAAGGGAAAGCAAGATTTCTAGATGAGAAAGAACTCCTATCGGCGCATTATTTTGTGTTGTCTAACAGCGGCATTTTAGGAGACTATGAAAGGTAACCCCGTTTCTACTAAAACTTAGCGTGTGGAACATGTAAAAATAGTAGCTTATCACAATGTTTAACCCAAACTCATGCCATTTTCTAGGAAGTTTGAGGACTATATGAAAACAATTCATCCAGCTTTGCTTGCAGAAGAAGTTCATGTTAAATTTGAAGGTGAATTCCCAAATTGGTTGCGTATGAAGGTAAAAAGAGTAAACAAACAATTTGAATAGGTTCATGATATCCCTTTTGTATACTTAAGCAGCTGTAATGGTCCGAAACATTGACAGGTCCATGAGGAGAAACCAGATTCTGATGTCGTACAAGCGTTGGCTATGGGCCCTTCCAAGCGGGTTCGCACTTTTAGTCAAATTGTAGTTGGTGGCTTCAACTTCCATACAAGTGCGTACGGCAGTCACAAATCAACCATGAATTACGGTGTTTGTGTTTCGGGTGAAGATGGCACTGAGTATTATGGAATTTTAGAGGATATCATAGAACTTGTGTACACCGGTGTCAAAAAAGAATACAAGACTATGTTATTTAAGTGTTCATGGTTTGATTGTGTCAGGGGTATGAACGTACATCAGCGCTACAAGCTCGTCGAAGTCAATCACACTAAGAAGTACCCCAAATATGATCCATTTGTGTTATCTTACCAAGTTACCCAAGTTTACTACACATCTTATCCAAGCCGTAAACGGGATCGAATTCAGTGGTGGGCAGTGTTCAAAACACACGCTAGGTCGGTGGTTGATGCTCCAGTTGACATGCAAGAGTTTTTAGCACCAGAACCTTCAACCCTATGTCCACCGAATGAGATTCCGGACTATACTATTAGTGATGATTTTGTTGTCTCAGAATCCGAGGACGATGAAATAATGTCTGATGATGAGGACGATGAACCTGAACTGACGTCTAGCAATTCTGAAGAAGATGAAGATGAGGACAACATTGCATTTCTGGATGACAGTAGTGATGGATTTAGTAGTGATCATAGTTGTGATTAGCGTGTTGTGGTCTTGTTTCCAATTGTTAATGGATAAACATCGTTGCTTAATAAATTGTTAAATATATTATTTGGTCTTCCATTTTCTCACTTGTATTAATTGTTAAATTGTTGCATCGCTTTGTTTATTAGATTATAAATTCCCAAATTTTGTCTTGCTTAAGTATTATTCTAACCTTTTCTCCCGTAACCTTTATTATTTTCTTTGTTTATTACGGTGTTTTGTACTTAATTCAATTTCAATCACCAAATTTCATGTGAATCTACTATTGGTCTTGTATGTTTCAGGTACTCATGGAAGGAAAGAACAAAGGTAAAAGAGCCGCTGCTGGCTCGCAGCAGCAACAACGGCAGCAACAACAGGAGCAGCCTCCATCACCATCAGACATGCAATTACAAGTGCAGCCCAGTAGCTCGACAGCTGAGAATGCTGCTGCTTCCTTTGATGAGTCCGGGAAGCTTGTGTTGGACCGTATGACTTTGTGGTATAATTTTCCTTCATGCAAATTTTCATCAGTGTTAGCTTTTTAAATACGTTAATTTGCGACAAAAACTTGGGGCATAACTTGCTTGGCTTGTGATCAGGTTTGATGACCCCAACGTGAAGAGGGAGATCAAGGATATACTCCAAGCTCATTACCATGCTCCTTGGAGAACTTATAACGAAGTTGATGATGTTACCAAGGAACAATGGTGGAACCTGTTTACGGTATGTTATTATATAATTCAAGAAACCAAGTATGATGTAATTTACATTTTAACTTTTTTTGGATTATGATTTAAGTGATATCAAATTTAGCAGGTTTGATGATGATATATGATAAATACAATTAAGTACTTTTGTTGCTGAATTTCGATACCATTAGAAGATATTTATGTATGATGCATTAATTATTAAAGTTTGACGTTATTGCAGAAAAGATGCACTTGGGCTGCTGAGTTTGAACCTCAAGTTAGACATGAATTCCAATCTAGGGTTGGAAATCGATTGCGTGACATGTTCTACAAACTCACGCACAATGCTGGTAAAACATTACCAAAGTGGGTGAGTGAAACCGTGTACAAAAAGGCGCAAGATGTGATATCGGGTGATGAAACGTTCAAGAAAAGATCGGCACAAAACAAGAAGAACAGAAGGGGTGGTTCAATGGAAAATGCCATTGAACCTACCCACTATCAAGGGTCTTCTTCAGCAGTGCAGCATGCTAAGAAGATGGTTACTTCTTCTATGTGTCATTTACATTTTCTACCATTTGATAATCTATCTTCTATTCTTTAATTTTATACTATTTGGTTTTCATTATCATTTACAGGCGAAGGAGAATGAAGGAAAGCTCCCATCCCCAGTTGATCTGCTCCTCCGTACGCATTTCAAGGATGTCCCGGGAAAAGGAAAGGTGCCTGCGAACCACACAGCAAAGCAAATTGCAGTAAGTTTTTAACACTTGTAATTATGCCTTTTAAGGATGTTTAGAGAATTTATAGGTTTAAATGAAGAGATATGTGAAAAATGGGCACATTTCGCGCCATTTCGAGCCCAATTGAACCTAAAACACATGTAAAGGGTAGTTTGAAATAATCACGAGTTTGTAACACTTGTATTTATTCCTTTTAAAGATGTTTAGCTTATTTATAGGTTGAAATGAAAAGATATGTGAAAAATGGGCACATTTTGACCCATTTCGGGCCATTTCGGGCCAATTTGAACCTAAAACACATGTAAAGGGTACTTTGGTATAATGTAGACTTTGTAACACTTGTAGTTATGCCTTTTAAGGATGTTTAGCTTATTTATAGGTTGAAATGAAGAGATATGTGAAAAATGGGCACATTTTTACCCATTTCGGGCCATTTCGACCCCATTTGAACCTAAAACACATGTAAAGGGTAGTTTGAAATAATCACGAGTTTGTAACACTTGTATTTATTCCTTTTAAGGATGTTTAGCTTATTTATAGGGTGTAACAAAAAATTTTGCCTTTTAGACTTATATGAAAATTATGCCTAATTTAATTTTAATTGTGTTTTGTAGGAGACCTACCAGAAGAAGCTTGAGGAAACAAGCAGTGACGGGAGTCAGAGAACGCCCGATGAGTTATATTGGGAGGCATCTGGTGGTCGTAGCAAGAAAGGTCGCGTGAAGGGTCTTGGTAGTGGTGCGGACCTGTATTAAAGCTCTTCGAGGAGATCTGGATCATCGAAGCAATACACGCCATCTGTGCTTTCTCAAATGAAAGAACATTTAGAGAAACATGTGGAGAAGGTGCGGGAGGAGGTGCGGGAGGAGGTGCGGGCTGAGGTTGAGGAGAAGATGCGAGCCGAGATTGAGGAGAAGATGCGCGCCGAGTTTGAGGCAATGCAGAGGACACAGAAGGAGTTTATGGAGCAGATGATGAGTCGATTCGGTAGCGACAGTTGTTCACCTTTCCAAATTCAGCGTCGGGACTCACCAGACGACGACGGCAGCGGCGCCGGGCAAGGGATGTAGCTGTAGATAGATATCTTGTTCCATATAACATACCTTAGCTCCATTATTATCATTGTTAAACTTTAAAACTATGAAATTATTTAAGCCGGAAATACTTTGTAGGCATATGTTACATTTGAAATATATAATTATCGGAAAATATAAATTGTCCTTATTTGATTAGAATACATAACGCGTCAGATCATACAGGTTCACAGGCAGAAATACAAATAAGCAATCAAAACATTAAAAATCCGTCAGCCTTTTTACGACGTTCCGTCGCAAAATTCCCTCGCAAAATTTGCGAGGGAATTTTGCGAGGGAAATTCCGTCGCAAACTTTGCCAGGGAATTTTGCGAGGGAAATTCCGTCGCAAATTTTGCGAGGGAATTTTCCGTCGCAAAAAAGCATTTGCGACGGAGTTTGCGACGGAATTTACCGTTTTTGCGACGGAATTAGTCCGTCGCAAAATTAAGGTTTTCTTGTAGTGTATGGATTACCTCATCAGAAAATCGCACCCATTTCCAGGGCCATGTGACAAAACTCCCTTGGGAATCTCCTAAGGTATTCAATCCGTAATCTGGGCGTGAAAGGGGAAGTGACGTGTCTTCCCATCCATCTACAATAGAATAACCAGACACACGAAAATTGTTTGCATCAACAGCTTGGTTATGTGACACTTGCCCTTGTATAGTTGGTTGAACATAGCCAAATGGCACCACAAGTTAATCCCCATTTTCACCTTCACGTATTGGGAGCATTGTGCAAGGTGTCTCCTCCTATAATCATCGATAAAAAATTAACTAAATTGCAAGAGTAATTCAAAGTGTTAACTAAATTGTACGTAATTCCCCTACGTGTACAAGTGTTAATCATTGCATGCTTTATCAACTAATTTGTATCACACCATTACCGCTACATCCGAAATGGGAGGAAAAATTGATTGTTGGGCATACTTCTTTGGCCAGCTAGAATTGGCCTCAATTACATCTTTAGCCCCTGCATCTTGTACGTGCATAACTACCTGCTCACATAAGGCTTTGAACTTCTCTTTCACCAAATCTTCAACTATCTTTTCCATTTCTGGACTCATTACTGTGTTTGAGCTACCACTTGCTGAATGGTCTTGTCGCAGTGCTTTTCTCTTTTCCTAAACGCACACCTCCCACCCCTTTCAGGCGGCCTGTGTGATCACGCAATACGCATGATCCTTTTTACATGATTGCTTTTAGTACTTACATACCTTGTGCTATAACGGTGATCCGCCACTACATCTAGAAAATCGCTTAGCTCGAATTCTCCAACATAGGAAAAATTGAAGCTAATTAAAAACCTTGTTGACTAAATTCTACAACAACTCTAAACCAACTTTTTACATTAGAAACTTCTTCAAAACCTTCCCTATATGGTCTCTATCCGATAATTTTCTAGAAATGGTAGCTTTGAAAAGTTTCTTAAAACCTCCTTAAAACCTTTCTAAATACCATTATTTGACCTTAAAACAATAGACTCATGTCCTAAGATCATCATGTGATGTTTTTGTGCCTTAAAAACCATTATAAAGCATTATTTCGTTTGTTACTATTTTTATCGTGCATGAACACGTGTTAATAAAAATTCACAGCATTATATATTTATTCGAAACTCATTAAAATCCTTTTAAAACTTTATATTTAATGCATAAAACACCTTTAGAACCTTATACTATCGCCGCACTTATATTCTATGCATTAAAAATAATTTATCATATTAAAAGCATGTTCATAATATTTTTAGTTCTAACATTCATACTTTTAAAATTTTGACAGCAATCATAAATTACTTTAAAACCTTAAAAAATCATTCTAAACTTCATAAAATCATCATTAACTAATACTATAACAATCTATGATCATAATATGAAAGTTTAGAGTATCAAAATCATAAAAACTAACAATTTACATGAATTTTTATTAACCATAATTCATAAATTTTTATGAACAGCTTATAAATATAAATTTTAATTCTTCAAAACATAATCATAACTTTAAAACATAATTCAAACTATAAAACATGATTAAACATAATCATAAAACATGATTTAAACCAGATTAAACATAAATTGAAGAAGAAATTTTTTTTATAGAGGAGTTTGGTAATACCAAAGAGGGAGGACGAAGAACGTAGCTGGTGACGGCTGCCGGCGTGAAGGGCAGGTGGTGACGCTGGCGAGTGAGGGTGGCCAGCGTGGAGGGCTTTGTTGTTTTTTTTTTATTATTTGTTGGAGCTTTTTTTTCTTCTTTTCCTCTTTCTCTCTCTCTCTCTCTTTTTGTTTTCTTTGAAATCCTAATGCACAAATCCTAATATAAATTCTAAAAATTCTGGTTGAACTAGGTAGTTACAGGCCCAAATTAGGTTTAGGTGAAATTACAAAAAGACCCTTAATGTTTGAAATTACTTTTGTCCCCTTGTTTTAAAACAATTTAGGAAACCTTTAAAATTCTAAATTTAGAAACATATTAAAATATTTTATGAATTTAAAGTGACATAAAAATAACTTATAAACTTTATAAAACATAAAAGTAATTAATTTAAGTCATAATTGATTAAATTTTCTTTCTTTAATTTATTTATTTAACTTAATTTTTAAATAAAAATACTAAAAATACTCAAATAAACTATGAAATTAAATTCTTAAAATATGCGAAAATATGGGGTATTACATCATCTTGTAACAACTCTCAGAATGACCCATGGTGGCAAAATGCTCAACATGATAGAGAAGACGATAAGCCCCCCATGAACCATCTAACTTATGGACTTTTCATCAAATCCTAAAACCTCCTCAAATCGTCTTCCCCATGGTTAGGGAAGCTAGGAAGACAAGGAGTTCCTATGGAGGAAATACCACAAATGACCCCAAGCTCCTTCGGAAGAACATAAAGTTCCCTCTCATGGAGGTGAAAGTAGTGGGCTTTAGCATCTCAATAGTTTATAATCACCCTAAGATGAAATATGTCTTCTTCGATGGACCATAGAGATAAGAGACCTCCACATCAAAGATTCTCCAACTCCTTTCCTTTGTTGGTGAGGGTTCTCAAAACAAACTTAAGGCTCCAACAAAGTTAGCCATACATTGATCAATGATAAGCACCAGTAACATTGATAATATTAATGATATCAGTGCAAGAAATGATATTAATGATATCAATGCAATCAACTTCGAAGGTGGTAATAGCAATAGCAAGGATGCAACCATAGGTGAAATAATTGCATATGGTGATATAAGCTATATGGGTGCATCAAGGGTAGGGATTTGTGTGTGCATGGTCACATATAACTATGTGGCACACAAATCAAGAAAAGATGGTGGATTTTGGGGAACAAGATGGTTTTTGCCTATGAGTTCTTTTCCCACTGCATTTGTTAGGGTTTTTCTCATTTCAGGCTTAGAGTCTTTATTTCTTGTGGAGTCTTGATCATCATAATTATGCTAAAATACATGGAGGAAATATTCTTGAAGGTTTCTTGATTAAGAGATTGGATCTTGTAGCATTTCTTTAAGTTTCTTGAAGAATCTTGAAAATTGCGCAAATGGACGAAGCTTTCTTGAGGCGTGTTTTTAACGATTTTTCTTGGTTCTTGGGCAGTGATTTTTAGCTTAAAATCTGATGATTATCTTGTTAATTAATTATTTAGTTAAGTTTTTAGGATATTTTCTTGATTAGATAGTTTGTTAAAGTTTGTTAGACAAGATAAGATCAAGATGCAGTGATGAGGTGGCATACTTATCTTGTTGTGTTGTGCGTGTGTTTTAGTTGTTTTTAGTTAGGATTTTGTTGATGATTATACCTATAAGTAGTCTCAACATTATGTTGTAAATTAATTAAGTTGAATTGAATAAAAAGTTTGCTTGATTTCTTGAATACAAAATTTTTGAAATTTTTTTAAAGGGTTGGTGGAATTTTCCTTTATACTCTTGTGAAGATTATTTAGTGGCTTTGAGGGTGCTTAGGCTTTAACCAAAGACTAATTAATCATACCTAAAATTTATAATTTTGGTGGCTTGGCCTTTAGAAGTTCGAAATTTTAGTTCTATCCTTGTGGGTTTTCCAATTCATTAGAAAATTCACATCAAAGGGGTACCTGAACCACCTGCTAGGTAAGAAGGGAGGACCGCAAGAAGAAACCAAGAAGCTAGGACCACCCCCGCCACCTACTACGTCAAAGGTAATTAACTTAATATTTGGTGGATCTGAATTTTGCGGACTAACCAACTTTGCTACAAAGCGTTTTGCTAGAGATGGAACAGGAACCCCCAGCAAGCCGGACAGCTTCAAATTGAAGGAAGACAAAAGGCTGAAGAACATGACCATCTCCTTTAATGGATGCGAGGTAGAAGAAGAGGATCATCACGACGGCTTGGTAATCTCCCTACAGATTAGTAACTGCCTCATTAAGAGGGTTATGGTGGACAACGGCAGCTTCGCCAAAATAATCCTCAAAAGCGCGCTAAAAGAAATAAGACTGAAAGATGGTGATATCACCAAGACGCCTAAAGTATTGGTGGGGTTCAGTGGAGAAACGAAGCACACAGAAGGGGAAATCAACCTGACAACCTGGGCAAAAGGCGTGAACATGACAAGCAGGTTCAACGTTGGTAGATTGCCCTTTCGCGTACAACGCCATTCTAGGGACACCTTGGATCCACAAGATGAGAGCTGTATCATCCACCTTCCACCAAGCACTAAAGTTCCCTTCACCATGGGGAGTCTTGACAATCATAGGAGACAAAAAGATAGCAAGGGATTGCTACAAAAGGACGCTGAAACTGAAGCCGGCAAACATCTAGCAATTACAGGAAGGGTTAGCGCCAATAGGACCTGGCAAGCTACAGCTAGTTGAAGTGGCGCTAGATCCATCTAAGCCAGAGCAAGAGGTCTAGCTAAGAGCTAGCTTGACCGGAGACCAGAAGAAGGGAATCCTAGCCTGCCTAAGAGAGAACGCAGATTGTTTTGCATGGTCCCACGAAGAAATGGTAGGTATAGACCCAGAGGTCATAACACACAAGTGGAACGTGGATCCAGCTATGAAACCAGTAAAGCAGAAAAGGAGGAAATTCGCACCAGAGAGGAACCAAGTAATCAACGAAGAGGTGCAAAAGCTCTTGGAAGTTGGGAAAATAAGGGAAGTAAAGTATCACGATATGCTAGCTAATGTGGTGGTGGTCAGCAAAAAGAACGGTAAATGGGAGTTTGCATAGAGTTCACAGACTTAAACAAGGCATGCCCGAAAGACCCCTTCCCCTTACCACATATAGACACTATGGTGGACGCAACGGCAAGACATGAGATGCTCACCTTCTTGGATGCTTACTCCGGGTACAACCAAATACTAATGCACCCAGAAGACCAAGAAAAGACGGCCTTCATGAGTAGTAAGGGAATATATTGCTACAAAGTCATGCTCTTTGGATTGAAGAACGCTGGAGCTACCTACCAAAGGCTGGTAAATAAATGTTTAAAGACCAACTAGGAGACACAATGGAGGTGTACATAGACGACATGCTGGTAAAGTCAAAGAAAGCTGACGATCACATAGACCACCTACGGCAGACTTTCGAGGTATTAAGGAAATACGACATGAAACTTAACCCCTCAAAGTGCTTGTTCGGAGTACCTGCAGGTAGGTTCCTAGGGTACATAGTAACCTAGAGAGGCATAGAAGCATGCCCCGACCAGGTTAGAGCTATAACAAACATAAAATCACCTAAAAATCTAAAAGAAGTGCAGAAGCTGACTGGTAGGGTAGCAGCATTAAACCGCTTCATTTCTAGGTCACCTGGCAAATGTCACTTGTTTTACAATGCTTCAAGGAAAAATGAAGGTTTTAAATGGACAGATGACCATGAAAATGCTTTAAAAGAATTGAAACGGTACTTAATGTCGCCACCTCTGCTATCCAAAGCCCAAGCTGGAGAGTGCTTATAGCTCTACCTAGCCGTAAGCGGTAAAGTTGTAAGCGCAGTCCTAGCAAGGGAAGCTGACAATCAGCAACTTCCCATCTACTACGTAAGCAAGTCACCTCTAGATGTCGAAACTAGATACTCCTCATTAAAAAAGCTTTTTTTAGCACTAGTTACGACATCTAGAAAACTTAGACATTATTTTCAGTCTTATCCTATACTAGTCATGACTAACTATCCTATACAGGTTGTATTAAAAAGGCCAGAGCTATCTAGAAGAATGGCAAAGTGGGCAATTACATTGAGCAGCTACGACATACGATATCACCCGAGAACCGCAATCAAGTCACAAGCGCTAGCTGACTTTGTGGCCGACTTTAGTCATGACCTAGAACAAGCTACACAGCTGGAGATGAAGGAGGTTAATCAGGTACAAAACGACCAGGTACGGAAAATGTTTGTAGATGGCTCCTCCAACTTCAGAGGCACTATGCTAGGTATAGTACTAAAGTCGCCACAAGAGGACAAGATATTACGTTCTGTCGATTGCGACTTCAAAGCAACTAACAACGAGGCAAAATACGAGGCATTGATTGCAGGTATGACGATGGCTAAAGACTTAGGGGCAACAGGCGTGGAGGTATATAGTGACAGCATGCTTATAGTCAGCCAAGTCACAGGAGAATTCACAGCTAAAGACTACAAAATGACCAACTACCTAGAGCTAACCAAACGAGCACCAGCCTATTTCACCCCCTTCAAAATTACTCAAATACCAAGAGATCAGAACACCCAAGCCGACACCTTAGCTAACCTAGGCTCAGCTCTCAGGAAGAGCAACTTAACATCTATACCTATAATCCATCTAGCTGGTCCCGCTATAATCAAACCCACAAATCATGGACCAAACCCCTCTACGACTATCTGCAGCACGACATCCTGCCAGAGGACAAGCTAGAAGCCAGAAACATTAGGTTCAAGGCATCCAGGTACCAGCTCATCCAAGGAGTGCTATTTAAAATGTCAACTAGAGGGATACTCTAGATATGTATAGAAAAATAAGAATGGCAAAAACAGCTAAAGGAGTTCCACGACAGCCAATGTGGATCACACATAGCTGGAAGGTCGCTAGCGAATAGAATCCTCAGCTCGGACATTATTGGCCGACTATTAGGCAAGACGCAGAAAGGTACGTAGCTAGATGCGATAGCTGCCAAAGACATGCTGGCATGTCTCACAAATCCTCTGAATTCTTGCACCCAACACTAACACCACGGCCTTTCATGAAATGGGGAATGGATATCGTGGGAAAACTTCCACCAGCTCAAGGTCAAAATGTATTCATGCTAGCACTCACCGATTACTTCTCCAAGTGGATCAAAGCAGATGCCTACCAGCAGGTTAGAGACAAAGAGGTAGTCTCTTTTATCTAGAACAACATAATACGCAGGTTCGGGGTTCCATCTGAGATTGTGTGTGAGAACAGGTTGCAGTTCATAAGTGATAGAACAAGAGACTTCTGCAGCGAATGGAATATCACCTTAACTACATCAACTCCTAGGTACCCGCAAGCAAATGGGCAAGCTGAGTCAAGCAACAAGTCAATAATTAATGGGATTAGGGGTGAAAGTTCGGTCTATGGTTTGGATTATCGCCCAATCCAAATCCAAACCATATGTTTTCGGTCTTTGAAATTTGAGACCGATCCAATCCATATTGAATTTCAGTCCAATCCAATCCAATCCAATCCACCTAAATTCGGTCTTATGATTTTGGATCCAATCCAATCCGAATTTTAAAGATATTATATTTGTACCAATAATCTGTAGTACTATCCAATAACTCACTAATTCAAATACTACACACACTTTAAAAAAAGATGATAGAGAATTTTGGGATTTTGCTAGCTTTTGGTGTTTTGGGCATAACTACTTAACAAGTAGTAGGCTTAAGGCCATTAAGGACGTAAAGGTTTATTACTATTCGGTCTAAAGTTCGATGTACGGTCCACCAAGGGGTCTAGTCCGAGTCCAAACCGAAAACCGAAAAATAAAAAAATTTACAATCCAAACCGCACCAAATTACAAAAAAGGTCCGATCCAAATTTCCGAAATGATTTGGTTTGGTTCGGTTTTCGGTTTTAATCCGAATTACTTTCACTCCTAAATGGGATCAGGAGAAGGTTAGAAGCTATGAAGGGAAGATGGGCAGAAGAGGTACCTAGAATATTATGGGCTAACAGGACCACACCTGGAACAACTACGGGACAAACACCCTTTTCTCTAGTATATGGATGTGAAGCTGTATTACCTGCTGAGATAGTTACACCAACAGCCAGATACGGAATGATGACACAAGAGGCAAACAAGGTGGAGCTAGCTAATGACCTGAATACCTTAGAGCAGCTAAGAGACAACACACTCATTAGAATGGCTGCCCAACAAAATATAGTAGCTAGAAGCTTCAACAAAGACGTCAAAGCAAAAACATTTCAGTTAGGAGATTGGGTGCTAAGGAAGGTCTTTGCCAACACCAAAGAAGAGAATACTGGAAAACTAGTTGCACAATGGGAAGGACCATATCAAGTCATCATGATCATAGGTAACGGTGCTTACAGGTTAGCTACAACACAAGGAAAGGAAGTACCTAGAAGCTGGAATGCATCCAACCTAAAGGTTTACCACTTCTAGATCAGGATGAAAGCACAGCCTAGCTAACAAGTAAGCCAAGTCGACACGACTCTTCTAGCTATGGTATTATTTTTTTAATTACGAAATTATTAAATATTAACTTAAGTTTTAATAGGCCGTTGGTGGAAACACTAACAACCACAGCTAACAATCGTCTTAATATAAGCAGGTCCCAGATAGACAACCTAGGAGTCCAGATACTCAACACAGAGTAGCAACTAAGGCTCATACGTCGTTCAAAGCTATAATGCTATCAAAGGGGAAGTGGATACTAGCTGCAAGCTTCCCCAACAATCAAAATACATGACAAAACAGCCCATAGTTGGGCTACAAAGTAAACTAACCACTTACCCAACACAAGGTATGCATACAATTTAACTTAAAGCTAGCTAGCAATCATGAACATAGGCATAACATTATAGCATAATAAGTGATGTGGCATGACAAGTCAGCCGCCACGTGTCAGTTTCTGAGTGGACCACGTGTCCCTATAAAGAGATGACATGGGATTGCCACGTGGCAGTGATGAGTCTGCTATGAGTGGACCCCACATGGCCACGTGTCATATCACAATTGGGCCACGAGTCCTTAAAATGCCAGCATAGGATTGCCACGTGGCAGTGATGAGTCTGCCATGAGTGGGCCCACACTGCCACGTGGCACCTTTTTACTGGTCCATTTGTAACTCTGTATCTGCCACATGTCAAGCTCTTATTCGTCAATGACAAAAAGAGCTAAAACAAACCATGGGGCCTTAAACTTCCCTTCTAAAAGCCCATTAGGCAAATGAAGGAAGATAATCAAAGAGATGATGACAAATGTCACAATCTCAGTGGGTAAGAAATTGTACTTGAGGCTATAAATAGTCCAAAAATTCTGATAACAAGTACACTGAAATTAAGACAAAAAACACTTACTAAAAAGGGAAAACTTCTCTCTAGAACTTCTCTCTAGAATTGTTTACTTGTTGATTATTG
>PYUH01000418.1:1139218-1202210 GCA_016808085.1 Suaeda aralocaspica | reverse complement strand
GGGGGGGGGGGGGGGGGGGGAGAAAAGATAACGGTTACTTTTTTATTTATTGTGTTAACTGCCAAATTTTTTCATATTTTCCTCTTTTTACTTAAATCTGAGAAGTTAATTATTGCTTCTAGTTTTAACCGTTTGTTCCTTGAAAACTGTGTCACGGTAACTTGCAACCCGGTAGCTGGAAGCTCCCAGCTTACAAGTCAGGGGGAAATTGTTATAATTTCTACCTATAATCCAGCTGCTGCTACAAATTGGAATTGGTCGAAGAAGAATATTCCAAGGAGCTTCTAGAAGGAGAAGAACATGGAAGTTGATTCAAAGATATTGAGAAGATCGTGCCTAAAGAATAGGAGCTGCATTTCAAACTAGCTTGAATCTAGTCTATAATTCAAGCCAGATACATTCTAAGGGAGTAACCAACTCAAAGAAGGGACAACGGCTATGAGGAGCGGTTATTCTATAATAGGAGGGGGCAAAAAGCACAACACACATCATTATCATCAGAGAATTAATACTTTTTCATTATTATTATTCAATTGTACGTACAACTTAAGCTTTATTTACATTTCCAAGCTAGATACTTAGCAGCAGTAGATTATAGCTACCTAGCTAGCATCATACATTTTAATTGTAAACAACTTTATTAACTAGTGGTCTGGTGGACTCAAATCTACCCACGGTTTTTTACGCTGATTTAGGGGGGTTTTCCGCGTCATTACATCTGGTGTCTCTCCCACTCCCATCCTTTCATTATTTTCTTTCTGCATTAAAGTAAACAAAAACAAGAATTATTTAGCTATAGCCAGAATCAGCAAAGATTTGCTAGCTAGAGCAGATTTTAGCATAAACAGGTACCTACAATAAAGATTCTCAAAACATGCACAATGTTTGAACAATGCTCAAGGCATTACAACAACTATCTAGTTCATGAATGCACTATTCTTGGTTTTTGTAGTTCAAGAAGAATGCACAATTGTTCCCGCAATCTCTACAGAGTATATGAGAGTGCACTACTCTCCAAAGTCATGAAAATTCAACATGTGTGCACTCTGCATAAGATGGACCATTTCACTTACCAATAACAAAAAGGAATTTCAATGGCATATAAAGTCCCATGCATGTCTCTACATATTTCTACAAGATTAGAACACGTTTCGGCACTTTTCGGTAATAATTGAGCAAAATTGAAAAAAATTGAAGTAATCTTAAAAAGGATTCAAAATTTGCTCCTAAAGCTTAATTTGAGTCATTTTTTCGAAAGGATCACCAAATTTCAGGTTTTATTTAAAAAATTGTTCATATGCATTGCATGATTTAATAATGTCATTTTAAGCTGATTTTAGCACAAAAAGAGTAATTTGACAAAACTTGCAAGTCATGCACTACGACACTTTCTAGAGAAATTTTCATGGATAATGAATTTAGTTTGAGTCATTTTGTTCGAAAATAATTAAATTAAAAACTTTTATGCCAATTCAATATAAAATGAGGAAAATATGCTAAATGAGCTAATTTCGTCGTTACTAGTATAATTGAGCTCAAAATTTTCAAATCCCCAAAATTTTTGAAATTTTCATGCCATCATGATCAAGACATCAAAATTTTCTTCGAGCACTCATAATCTCACAAGCTAAACCGATTTGTACGAACGAACTCATTCGGGAAGAATTTTCATCTCTACCACTACTACTTCTATGCATATGGGGATGAGTAACTAAGCATGCCATGGTCAAATTGAAGTTCATACCTATACTTTGCATTAAAGTAAACATGTTTAAGCATCAAGTTTCATTAAAATTCATCAACAAGTTCAAGTACTACATCTTGTATAACCACCATGAACACCATAAAACCCATACTTTAAATCTCTAATTCCCACTGAATTCTTCACCATTTTGAGTTAAACAAGTTGCAAATTGCTGCATTTGCACATAGATATCAAAGTTGACAGCCACTCGTTATACACAAATAACCCAATTTCAAAGTTCTACATAAATACTCACAAAAACATGTCAAGAACAACAAATAAATGCTAAAAATGTAGAAGAACTTAACTTACTTGAGATTGTTGATGATTTGAGCAAGTTTAATGCAAGAATTTGAGAGTTTGAAGTAGTGACGTGAAAAATGGTAAAAATTGGGTATACTTGTTGATGTGTTTTGTGTTTTGGTATTTGAACAAGTGAGAAAGAAGGCAAACTAAACAAAAAATGGGCACATGTGCGTTGTGCACGCAGTCGGGCCTCACTCCAATTCACCATTTTTGCCTCGAATTTTGGGCAAGAGGCTTTATATGAGATATTCAGTGGTATTTTGTGCCAAAATTTCCAACATATTGGATGTTTTAAGCCATGATGAAGTCAAATTCAAAGCTTCCTTATTCAAGGTGAACTTACGTATAAGTGCACTACTTAATGTAAAGTCATGGAAAAACTTATATTTTCATCCTCATCAATCCCCAGCGGAGCAATCTCATGGCTTCTGGAGTCAACAATCCCTAGTGAGGTGACTTCATGGCTTCCGAGGTCAAAATTATGAAAATGTCCTTACAAGTCAAAATTGTGTCAAAGTAAGCTTTTAGTAATCCATACTAAACAAAACCGGGTAGTGTTAGATGAACATGATGTCAATCATCCCTAAGTAGTTTTCCTTGAAGATCCTTCCCCACTAAGTCAACATGTGACAATCCCCGATAAGTTAGCACATGGCAAAATCACTCCCTCTGTTTTATTTTACGTGCTACATATACCCAAAAGGGAATTTCTTCTTGTTTGCTACATTACCTCTTCAGGAAGGAAGATCCATAGCACAGCTACATTTTTACCCACCCTTTGCTGATTTCACTCACCTAACCCCTCCTTTCCTATTTTTAATCCTCCTCCTCCCTTTCCTCTCTGCAAACTTTCAGACTTCTTCATTTTCACCTATTTCCCCATTTGTACCTTTTCCTTGTTAGATCTACACAAAGATAATTCTTAAAAAAAGCAACAACAACAAATTAATAATCATTGTAATTTTCTCATCAATTTGGTGTCCATTTCAAAATTTGTTTCATTAGTTGTAGGTTTTGGGATTTTTTAAATTAAATTTTTGATCCTTAACAAAGCTATAAATTAATACCCTCAACAATGATATGTGGTGACGTCGTCCCACGTGGCACTAGTTTTTGAACGCAGAGTCCAATCTCAAGAAGGCGAAAACGATAATTGGGCTCTATTCCAAGAATGAATTCTCGATTGTTAAAAGAAAAAAAAAAGGAAAAAAAAAAACTAAAACTATGGTCAAATCCTCCAACCCCTTTCGCCTTTTTTGATATGATTTTTTCAAATTTTTTGTTTATGTAATTCATTTGTACAAGTAACATTGAGTGAAAATGTTTATGTGAATGTGTTCATTTTTTTTCTGGGTTTGTTTTTAGTATGTGTTCAGAAATTATAATAGGATCAATCAATATGATTTTTTACCTTGTTAGGTTGTAGAAAATTACAAAATATACTTTTTTTTTGTTTTACAATAATTTACAAACTTTTAAACTCAAAATTTAGGTATAATCACTTTCTCTCTCTTAATTTTTGTAACAATTATTTACAAGTGGTCCCAAGAATTACATAAATACTTAGTCTATAATGGTGTATAACAACTAAATTACAACAGAGGCTTATACCAATATAAAATTAAATCTTTGGAAGATCCCAGTGAGGAGAATTCCAAATGAGGCTACAAAAACTTCTTAGTTTTTGAAATTCCCCATGAAGAAAAATGACATATTGTCACTCCCCAGTGGATATTTTTAAATTTCACAACAATTCCCTAGTGAAGCAAACTTTAAGTACACATGGGATTCCCAATGAATCTGGGAACAAGGAGCACATCCTTCATTCCCCACGGAGTAACATGAGTTCGAAATCAATTATCCTCAATGAAGTCAAGTCTGCCTAGATATTCCCCTGTGAAAATATTATTACACTAATTTATTGAAATATTCCCCAGCGAATATATTGTGCCAGTAAATAATCACGTCTTACCCAGTGAAGGTATTATCATCATCGTCAAATTCAGATATTCAAAACATCCGACATACTGGCTCCTTTCATCAGAATAGCCAACATATTGGCTCCTTTTACTGGAATAGCTGACATACTGGCTCCTTTTATCAGAATAGCCGACATATTAGCTTCCTTTATCAAAGTAGCTGCCATCTATTAAATTGTGAGCCCTTGACGGTAAGAAATTGGAGGAATCTTGACATTTCTTCATCCATCGTCATAGCCGACGTTATAGGCTCCCCTTATGGTCATAGTTGACGCTACAAGCTCCCTTTATCGTTGTATCCGACGTTATAGGCTTCCCTTATCATCATAGCCGACATTACATCCACTTTATCGTCATAGCTAACATTATAGGCTCCCCTTATTGTCATAGCCAACATAATGAGGTCCCCTTATCGTCATAACCAATGCCACAGGCTCCCTTTCATCGTCATAGCCGACTTAAAAGGCTCTCTTTTATCGTCATAGCTGACGTTACAAGCCGCTCTTGTAATAGTCGATATACTAGATACGCTCCTAGGGATAACATAACTTCCTTAAGAGCAGCCATAGGCACTTGTGAAACTAACTTTTGTTTTGCAGGTACCTATTACTTTGACTTTCGTTTTATGTAACTCGTCGTCTCTATAAACTCAGTCAAATTGGGGACTTTTGTAGACACCTACATTTGTCCCCGCCCTTATGCCGATTATAAATATATACTATATCGCTAAATAGTCCAGTCTTTGGAAGCGCACCATATGGTCCAATCCGAGATTAGTCTAAAATTCCTAAAAATTCCAAAAACCTATAAAAAAAAACCCAAAAAGACCCAAAAAATAATTTAATCTTTATTTTATTATTTTTCCATCGGCGTCTACTACGTCACAACCACTTTAGAAATACTTGCTCAGGCTCAGGGAAAATAAAAATACCAAGCTCGTGGTCGTTTTGCATAAACCTATAAACTTGCACAAAATAGAAACTCCGACCAAAAATAAGAAACTACCCCAAAGAACCGAATAGTTCTTTGAGACTAAGAAAAATGAAAAGAAAACAGTATAAACCCGACTAACAGAATTGCCTCCCCGGCAACGGCGCCAAAATTTGATGAGGCAATCGCACACCTATCAAAAATAAACCAAACGACTCTAACTAATATAGCTAGGGAAGTAAGAATCGAATCCACATGAAGCAATTAAACCTATTAGTTCGAAAAAGTTTAGACTGTGAAAAGAGCCTTTGAGTGTCAATTGTGACCAAGAAATTAACTAGAATTAAAACTGGATCGATTAAGGGAATGAATTAATGACTAAGTCTAGGACATCGGTTCACCACAGATTAACAAATGAATTGCACATAATTATTTAATTAGACTATCAATTTCCTTGAATTAAGGTCCACTAATTCTCTCGAATCTAGTCTCCTTCAAAACTCTTCTAATGGCTCTCGCTCCTTTAGATTCGTTTTGCCTATTGTCCTTATGATCTAATTGTGGTAATCTTACCTCTCGGCATCGACTTCAACAATATCAAACTAACAATTAAACCTGGCCAGTATTTAACTGAAGACAATAAAAGTTGACAACAGGAATTCAAGTACATTAATAGTTAAACTAATATTTATGAGCAAAAAATCAACAATCAATCCATGGATCCCCTAGTCCTAGAAAAGAAACTACTCACTCATAATTGAAAGAACAAAAACTAAATCAATAAAAGAAATTAAAATCCTAAACATGATTAAACTGAATAAACCAAAACAAATCAAGAAAATAAAATCTAGCATAAAACTAAGAACATAAATTAAAGCTAACAATAAACATTAATTAAGAATAGGAATTGAGATCGAATAAAACCTGAATATTATTGATTGAATGATTGACAAGAATTCCACACTCTATAGAGAAATTAAGAGTAAACTAGGGTTTGTAAAGTGTAAAAAGCGACAATTGACAAATTAGGAGACTAAACATTAAGTACTAAGCCTAAACAAGGGAAGTAAATGCGGAAATCCCCTTTAGAGCCACCCGCCCGGAGGGGTCCGCGCGTGCAGCCCTTACTCGGGCGGTCGGACTCGATCCGAGCGGGCAGCCTTGCCTTGCACTAGTGGAAAAAACGTCATTTGCTGCGGTTTTTTCCCGGGTATTTGCTGCGGTTTTGAACCGCAGCACTTATAGCAGCAGCAAATGATGAAATTTTATTTGCTGCGGTTTAACCGCAGCAAAAAATTGGGTTATTTGCTGCGGTTATTCAGGTAACCGCAGCAAATAACACACCAGAAACTGGAGGGAAACTGGATTATTTGCTGCGGTTCTTTGTAAAAAACCGCAGCACAATAGTTTGCAGTTTTCCCACCAAAAAAAAACATCATGTGGCTGCGGTGTGTGGAAGAACCGCAGCAATGAGCACCAAGAAATAAAAAAAAAATTGGTTTGGTTGTTTGGCATTTGTAAACGAAAATAAAGCTGGAATGGTACATACATAGAATCCACTTATTTTCAAGTGAAAGTTACATTCCATGCCACAAAAAAAACAAAAGCACTCGATTGAACCAATGCGAACATGGCTTAGGCAACTATTCCCTTTTCCTTATTCATTCATTCAAGCTATTGCCAGTCATTAAAATCAATCAGTAGCTCAATCTCATCTAAATATCTCACATTCCAGGAGCATACCATTACTCATTCAACATTCTTTTGGTCAATCATTTATATATAGACGAGTCTCATTAATCATTATTTTTATATAGTGTTTCTCATTCTAAACTCATATATAACACAGCAAAATTCATTCCAAAAAGCATTCATATATTCATCACTTCACCAACTCACACAATAGCCACAAGAACACAACCGCAAGCCACAACACACAGCAATTGACTATATAATTTAGTTTTGTACATAATCTCATCCGGGAAGTGGTTACGATCACCCACATAGATTAGGCTAACCTTCAACAGGTTTTTTTAAGCCTGAGGAAGCAACTCAAACTCAATGATGTTGACCATGCGTCATCACTTGGTGAGTCCCTTCATATTTGGAAACTAAGGGACTATAAGGGACTATAAGGGACTCGATCACTCATGTTGGAAATAAGGGACTATAAAGGATAGAAAGGATCATTTTTTATTAAGCAATTGTCTGACCATTAAGGGAATCAAGTAAGAAGGATCAGAAGGCAAGAGACCCATTGTTTTCACCATGTCTGCAACAAATTAAATGAATACAAACAAAAAAACAAGGTGGGGCAGACACACAATAAGCAAAAATAGGACCTCAACACCAAAAAAAGAAGGCATGAGCAAATAGACTAGAGAGCATATAACGGACCTTAAAGTAACAATTGAAACAAAAATAACCATGGAAGGAATGTATTGTTGACATCTGTCATTTGATAACAGCAAAAGAAACATGACACAAAAACATCAGCAAGAACTTGGGATCCTCTCTCCTAAAGGAAAAAACCAAGGCAGAGAAGACCCCAACATAAATTGCATCCTAGGGACAACCAGAGACCAGCTTTAAAAAAACACCAGTACAAAAACCAGCAAAAACAGTAATAAATAAAAGACACATAACACGAAGAAGACCTTTAGCGAGCAACACAAAGACAAAACTTGCAATGTTAGAAAAAAACTATGTATACATCCCACCACATTACAAAGTCATAACTTGGGTCGAATTTTTAACAAATATCACCATAGTTCGGTCAAAAGGGAAAGATGAAAAACAGAGGCAATACACAAGATGGGGGTGGTAAGTAAATAGAGGAAAGGAACCAACAATCTATGTACTCTGTACTTAGTTCGTCCTACATACTTTCCGGTAGTATAGGAACATGAGGGACGGAATCCGTATGTATCAAAACACTTGCAGGCTTGCAGCGATGAAAACATGTTAAACCTTGCATAAGGAATATGATGCTATGATCAACACGAGGATAATCATGGGACATCCTCATCGATACAGGCAATCAAGTGCAATCCAATTCAGCACCGATGCCTATATATTTAACACACACTATCACTCCACTTATCAGTATACATTATAGAAGTTTGATACCTCTTAAGGAGGGTTAGCTACCCACTTCAACATCCTACCAGCAAACTGGTGTAATGTTACTCAGAATTGTGCAGCATTAACAATTGATTAAGGTGAATTAACAAGTTCCAAATGGGTTGTACCAATAGAGTATAAGATTTAGAATAGAGTGAAATATTTCCTGATCTTTGACGTAGATAGTATCACCACAAAACATGATCATGTCATAACCAGAATTCCATCACCATCAGATTTTGAGAACGACTTGCTACCAAACAGTTCTTTAACTTCAGCGTACCCGAAGTGGAACTTTGAACGCATATATAAAAATGAATAGAGAATCACAATGCAATAATTAAATAGCAGTCACTTCAGCGTACGGGGAAAAAAAACGACAGTTGGCAGGTGATGCAGGAGCAGGTGCGAGACTAACACAAGAGAAAGAGAGAATGAAGGGGGAGAGAGGGAAGTAATAAAAAGAAACATGGAAGTCTGCCAAATACTGCTATCCGTTAGGAAACCAGAGACAGCTTAAAAAACACCAGTACAAAAACAGCCAACAACAGTAATAATAAAATCGCCCAAAAATAACACGCAACAAGAGCTCTAGCGAGCAACACAAGACAAAACTGGCAGATTAGAGATAGATCTTGAAGAAAAATCGCCCCCCCAAAGCCATCGAAAACAATCGAAAAAATTAGGGGTTTCGATCTACTAACCTCAAAAAGATGATCTGAAGAAGAAAATTGCCCAAGCTCGATACGCCTCACAAAGCTGTCTAAAATGCTCGAAATTGCTCAAATTGTATCAAACAAATCAAATAAATAAATCAATTCAAACAACAACAACAACAAGAGAAAAAAAACAAAAAACAATCGAAAAAAAAAAAGTAAGTCGAAATGAAAAAAAAAACAAAAAAACAAAACAAAAAAGACAAAAAAAAATTAAACCACACAGTACCTTCAAATGGGGAGGACGAATAACAATGAGAATGAGAGAGGTAAGAGGCGAGAATGAGAGGGAAAGAGGCGAGAATTACAGAGGGAGTTAGGGTTAGAGAGATTGAGAGATCAGAAATTGAGAAGGAGTTAGGGGAAAGAGGCGAGAATGAGAGGGAAAGAGGCGAGAATGAGAGGGAGTTAGGGTTTGGTGGAAAAATGGTGGGGATGGCATGTATTTATAGCCCTTCGTTTGGGCTGGGCTTGAACGTTTTTTTTGGGTTGATTTATTTGCTGCGGTTGTAACCGCAGCAAATAAGAAAAAGAACCGCAGCAAATAGATCAACCGCAGCAAATACTTTTTATTGGGTATCATTAACAACTATTTGCTGCGGTTCTTTAAAAATCTCAAAGAACCGCAGCAAATGTGGCGCAGCAAAATCCAATTTTTCTACTAGTGTTGGCTCATTTCTCGGTTTTTGCTTGTTCTTCCTTAATTACTTCTTTAATTCTTCGTTTAGCACTTCTAATCTTCAGTTAAGCTTCCCAAATGACTTCAACTCTTCACTAACTTCTTCAAGTGCTTCAAAAGGCTCGAAAAACAGCGATAAATCATCGATTCCTGTAAAATCTAATAAAAAGCACAACCAACACTCGAAATAGAAAAAGTTAGTAGAAATGGCTCAAAAGAGCTGTATTAGAGCTAAAAATCAATCGGGATCGGGGGTAAAATACATATCAAATATCAACTTATCATGAAACATTTGAGGACAATCTTGATGACATTAAGGGAGAATGAGTTATATGCTAAGTTCTCGAAATGTGAATTCTTGTTGGAGAAAGTAGCATTCTTGGGGCTATTGTGTCTAAAGAGAGAGTTGAAGTAGACCCAGCCAAGATTGAAGCAGTAAAGGAGTGGCCTACACCTAAGAATGTAACGGATGTACGGAGTTTCTTAGGGTTAGCAAGTTATTATAGGAGGTTTGTGAAAGACTTTTCAGGGATTGCTAAACCCGTGACTTCGTTCATGAAGAAAGACTGTAAGTTTGAGTGGAGTGATAAGTGTGAAGAGGCATTTCAGACCTTAAAAGAGCGTTTGACTACATCTCCAGTGTTGACTTTTCCAGATGGGAGTGACTCTTATGATGTATATAGTGATGCTTCTAAAAATGGTTTGGGATGTGTGTTGATGCAAAATAGAAAGGTGATAGCTTACGCTTCAAGACAATTGAAACCATATGAGGTTTACTACCCTACTCATGACCTAGAGTTAGCAGCAATAGTGTTTGCTTTGAAAATATGGAGACATTATTTGAATGGGGTGAAATGTAGGATATACACAGACCATAAGAGTTTAAAGAACTTTTTCACTCAAAAGGATTTAAATATGAGACAAAAGATATGACTTGAATTGATCAAGGATTATGACCTAGATATCCAGTACCATGAAGGGAAAGCCAATGTTGTAGCCAATGCTCTAAGTCGTAAAACAAAACATGGAGTGAACACCTTGGTGGTTGCTAATGAACTATGTAAGGACATAGATATATTGAGTTTGGAAATAGTGAAAGAGGGAGAGTTGGAAGGAATTCTTTGTAATCTTAATATCCAACCAACAATACTCGAGGAAATTAAGAAGAACCAGGAAGGAGATGTGAAGCTGGACAGAATTAAGGAAAAGTCAAAAGCAGGAAAGCTGGATTTTAAAATTCATGAGGATGGAAGCTTAAGGTATAAAGGAAGGTGGTGTGCACCAAAGAAATGTGAGGATTTGAAACGAAGAATCATGGAGGAGGGTCATAATACCCCGTATTCAGTACATCCTGGAGGCAATAAACTGTATAAGGACTTAAAGAAGAGGTATTGGTGCCCTAGAATGAAGAGAGAAGTGGCTGAATTTGTGAGTAAATGTCTTACTTGTCAAAAGGTTAAATTTGAGCATAAGAGACCTCAAGGAGAAGTCCAACCACTTGAAATACTAGGATGGAAATGGAATTGCATTTCAATGGACTTTGTGACTTGCTTGCCAAAGTCTAAGAATCAGAATGGTACCATATGGGTAGTAGTGGATAAACTTACTGAGTCAGCAGTGTTTATACCCATGAAAGAGACTTGGAAAATGGAACAACTTGCAAAGGCTTACATAAACACGTTGTGAGGCTACATGGTGTTCCAAAGGATATCGTGTCGGATAGGGATTCCAGGTTTCTTTCGAAATTCTGGAAAAGTGTTCAGGAGAACTTTGGTACAACATTGAAGATGAGTATAGCTTTCCATCCAGCAACTGATGGACAAACTAAGAGAACCATACAAACCTTAGAAGACATGCTAAGGGCTTGTGTAATGGACTTTCAAGGAAATTGGGAGATCACTTGGATCTCATTGAGTTTTCATACTACAATAGTTACCATGCAAGTATTGGCATGGCACCTTTTGAGGCTTTGTATGGAAAGAAGTGTAGGAGCCCTTTGTGTTGGAACGACATAAGCGAGACAGTGATTCTAGGACCTCAATTAATAGAGGAAACCACCGAGAAAATTAGAGTAATACAAGCAAGGATTCAAGCAACACAAGATAGACAAAAGTCATATGCGGATCAAAAACGCCAAGAAGTTGTGTTTGAAGTTGGCGACAAGGTGTTACTTAAGGTATCACCAATGAAAGGAGTGATGAGGTTTGGAAAGAAGGGAAAGTTGATCCCATAGCACCCTATGAGATCTTGCAAAGGGTTGGAAAGGTAGCTTATAAGTTAAGCACTATCAATGGAGTTGAGCAAAGTTCACAATGTTTTTCATGTGTCTCAACTAAGGAAGTATGCGCCAAACGAATCACATGTGTTAAAAGCTGAAGCAATAGAGTTTGACAAAAGTTTGACCTATGAAGAGAGCCCAATTAAAATCCTAGACAGTAAGGTCAGAGATACTCGTAGAAAGAGTGTCAAAATAGTGAATAAATATTTAGAAGTTTTAATAAATATAATTCTTATTAATTTTAATATGTTTTTCGGAAAAATAAGAAGTAAGAAGTTAGGAAATTCCAGGGTGTTACAATATGATCATGGGGCTGTTGAGACTAAGAGTGAAGACACAAGGAAGAAGCTCAAAGTAAATGGCCATCGACTTAAGCCTTATTATGACGGTTATCAGGTTCACAACATTGAGGTGATGGAGATAGAAGCTACAGACATAAAATCAAGCGCTCTTGGGAGGCAGCCCAAATTTGAGGAGTTTTATTTTCATTTTAAATTTATCAATTGGTTTAGTTCTTTGGCTTTATTTTATTCATTCATTTATTATTATTTTTTTTACCTTACAAAAACAAAAAACAAAAATTGAAAAAAATAACAGAAAAACCAAAAAAATGTTTAGTTTACTTAGTGTGTTTAGCTCTAGTTTTTCTTATAGCTTAGTTATGAATGATGGACTCTTACAATACAGATTTTTATTTGGTGTTTATTATAGTCGTTGATGCGAGCTAACTGCAGAATGCAAGCTAATTAATCTTAGAATGAGTTGAGGAGACAATGTATGATTCAAGCTTGGGGGAGCATAATCCGTTCTCTGGTATGCTGTCACAATACAAACACATGGGAATGCATGCTCCACTCGTATTTGCAAGTCATTCACCAGGTTTTGTTGCTCCAACTCTCCTCTCGTAGATAATTCTATAGGGGCCCCGAATTTTAGGGTCCCAAATTTTTTGGTCACCTTCCCTAAACCGTCCATAGGTCGAGTTAGACCTAAAAAAATTGGCTTAAGGAAAGGTGAAATGGACTTTTTAAAGAAGTATTTCCAAAAAAACAGGAGCGCAGGAATTTCAGTCGCGCTAGCGTGGTAGCGTCATAAACTTTGTCACGCTGACAGTGCAGCGCATCAAAGTTTGTCACGCTGTAGCAGTAGTGCTACAAACTTTGTGACGTTGCGACGTAAGCGTGACAAAGTCTATCGCGCTACGCTATTTTAGTGTTTTTTTTTTAATTTCTAGTTATCTTTTTTCGAGTGAGATAATATCAACGAAAATGGACGATGCTAGTAAGGAGTCGCGAATGAGTTTTAGGAATCAAACTCATAAACCGTGTATTTAGATTGATTTACGAATGGGACACGAATACGGGATGATAATCTAAATTGCACGAATAACCCTTTCGATCCCATGGGGATGACTCCAAGTTATAATCTTACGAACCAAAGGTTGGGTTCGGGGGTAAAGATATTAATATGGCGTAGTGCGTCATATTAGCCCGTAGGTGGCCATTACTAGTTTTCTCTCAATTATACGCAAGTTATATAAAGAACCACAAAATAATAATTTACATCCTAACACAAAATTACTATTATTATGGTGAAATCATATAAAACTAATTAATTTAGTCAAATCGACGTTAAGATTAATTCACGGTTCCTAGCATGATACAATTTGACCAAATATTATCTTAGTTTAATGAGGTAAATTAATTCAAATTAAGCCCTTTAACAAAAACATTGTAAAAAAAACTGAAATAAATATACAAATAAATAAATACAACAATCAATACATAAAGTTCAATTTAAGACTCTCAGAAAACTTACACTTCTCGCTTGATTAATTATTGTTTCTTCGAGTGTTAATTTGGACAAAGTTTCGAATTTAATTCATAGTAGAAATTAACCCACTTTAGTAGAAAAGAAATAAAATAATTTGATGGAGAAAAGTTTAAGTGTAAAGAGAAAAGGAGAAAAAGAGAGAAAAAGTAGGTTTAGGAGAATGAGAATATATCGGTTTTGGAAGTTTGAGAATGGGTAGAAAAAATTAAGAGAGTTAAGAGTGTCGTTTTAGAGAAGAAAAGAAGGTATTTATAAAGAAAATGTGTAGCGCGACAGGTTTTATCACGCTGGCCAGGTAGCGTTACAAGTTTAGTCACGCTGTGCAGCTAGCGCTGGCTTGCTTGTCACGCTGCTGCGTCAGTGCGACTTGCTGAGTCGCGCTACGCTAAAACTCTTTTGTTTTTTTTATATCTAATATTGGGCTTATATAAAAATCCAATAATATAAATGGTTTTTTTTTAAAAATATTTTTTAATTTAAGGAAAATAGTAAAGTTAAGTTTAATAACATCTATTGTCCAATAATCTAGAGAAGTGGGTTTTATTGTATATCATGGAGTCTTACCAGAGGACCGAGGACTAAATTAGGTGTCTACAAATTCTTTTTCTCTTCTTCATGCATTGAGGACATTGCATAATTTAAGTGTGGGGGAGAGGAGTATTATTGTTGTGTTGTGCTATGGTTTCACTGAGGTGTAGCTGTGTGATGGTGTTGTGCGTTATTTGTGGATGAATTGGAGAAACTAGAATAATTTTCTTTTTCTCAAAGGTCTAAGCATGAAAAAAAAACAATTTGGTATTTGTCCAATTTATGGGGAGGGGCTGCAAAATTTTTTACTGGAATTGAACATGTCACATGTTGTGGCGGCATCACTTATGTACATCTATGTGTTTCGAAATACCAATGATTGATGAGAAACTTGGTAATAGACTCTAATCTAACTGTGTTTTTCTGAGAATTAAAAGAAAACGTTTTTTGAAGTTATGAATGTGATGGCTTTAACTCTAGCAACCTACTAAATGAACTTTAATAATGCTATGCTCATAAGTAATTTAGCACATTTATGCGCACGGGCTTAGATGCGGGGTATAGAGGAAGGATTTTTATACTTTAATCTACTTAATTAGTAACCCTTATTTTCCTTGGTGACTTTTCTCTACTCTTGGTTACTGGAGAAACGAACACTTGACTTTGTTAAGAAACGAGTGAGTTTTGGTTCAAAGTAAATAAATAATTAAAAGAGGATTAGTCTAATAGATGTTGAACCATTACAAAAGCAAAGTGGTAGAATGAGTTCTGATAATATAATAAAAGAACCTTGAAAGAGCAACATAAAAAAGCCGCAAAAGCCAAGCAAAGTAAAAACAAAGTATCAAGTGCTCCTTTGAGACCAATGGGTGGTAAGTGCAATGTAACACCCCCATATTCCTCACTTTCTACTTACCTCAAACCTATAAACACAAGAGGAACTTGAGCATGTTACCGCCACGTCACAACTAATTATGAAAACTAATTGCAACGCTAAGGCTAAGGTAAAACAACACACCTTACTAAAACCATTTTATAAAAGTCAAACAACTCACAGCGGAAGTCTTTACAACTAAGTCAAACATTAAATTAACAACTTGGAACCATCACGACCCTTATTCCAAACCACTAGAAAAATCTAAAGTCAAAACAACTACCAAATATTATCCACTCCTCTCGAAAAATCCCTTCACCATGCATATGCTCAACAACCTGCACTTATTCTGCTTAACAAGCAACAGAACAAGAAACATGGAAATATTATGTCAGCAACCACTGCGGAGTATGCACAACATAGCAAAAACATACACAACACGAAGAACACACACATGCATACAAAATACACATACAAGACTCTCCACTCCATTTTAAGACTCATGACTCATAAGTTCAAAATTCTTCATCTTGATTATAACTTCTTGCTTCGAAAAGGTATAGGAACGTGAACGGATCTTTGAAAGACGGTCGTCAACCAATTAGGTAGCGCTCCCCGTACAATCCGAACTCTAACAGAAAGATAGCTAGTCTTCAAAAACAGTGGTACATGGTCTCCATCCACCCCATGTCCAAACTTAACTCTTTAACTCTTTGGAATTCCAGAACTAAAACAGTGAAGCATCGTCACCCTCCACTAGGGAAGTACAGCGGTTAAGGCAATACATACCTCCCCCATATGATAACCTCATTTGGCCTGAATGAGTACTCACGTTCCTTTAAAAATAACTTGCTCATAATTGTTTAACTTAACTTTGCTGTTACTCGACTTATTTAACTTGACTAATAAGCATTTAACTTTGATTTGTCTGTAAAAACATGACTCTTATGGTCAAAACTTGCTCAAAACATGCATAGAAGCTTATAACTCATGAACAAACTTCAAAACACTTAAACATGTCATTTTAGACTCTTAACCCTCACATTAAAGCTTCATATACTACTTCCAGAATTCAAACTAACTTAAAACACGACCGAAAAGTCAAACTCCACCGTCAGACTTCGAAACATATATCAACAACATAGAAACCATCAAACACTTACCCACACTTGTTAATGACTCTTTCCTCTTTTAGTAACCTTCCATTATAAATGACTTTTGAAAACATTTTAGAACTTCTCTTCCTAGAAATTTATTTTGAAAAACATTTGTTTTAAAACTAGCCAATAGAAATAGAAATATAATCTGAAAATAGATTAAAAATTTAAATAGTTCGAAAACACTTTTCCAAAACCTTACTGCTAAAATACAGTTCTCAAACCAAATCTCGTGGCTAGATAAGGTCTATGTGATTTAGTAGATTTTAAACTAGAAACCCCTAAAACTGCGATAAAACAATTAAAAATCCAATCTAATTACCTAATAATTCTCTAGTCTTGAAACCCATTTATATTCCTTTTATTCTCCTATTAACCGTAACAACCTTTAGAAACCTAGTTCACGTTTTAAATATTTTTAAAGATTTATTTGAAAAACGTCCAAATCTGTCTAAAACCAATCTAAAAATTATTTAAAAATATGGACAAACCTTTTAATGATGAAACCACTCTATAAATCGATATTATGCTTCTGGAATACATTAAAATAATCTCATAGTCAGATTCGATATTTAACCTTCTGAAACAATATTTTCGGGTAAAACCGCAAAACGAAAACTGACTAATAAAATTATTGACATGCATAACTTCTGTGAAGTACGAGAATTTAACACAACTTCCACATTACATCACATAAGTCTAAAAAAAATTTACGAGCATACTTCAACACTTAACCTCATATAACAAATTTTCACATAACCAGCAGATTTTCGGTTCAACATTATAAATCATGGGGGCTTGCATGACGTTTTTTGCTCCAATAATTACACAGACATACTTAATAATAATCTAAGTTTTCATCGCTATTAGGTCTTTGATTTTTCGCACATACCTGCTCGCTAAATTTCCTTCTTAATTAACGGCTCTTCGGAAAACTTCCTCCTTGCATTAAATACCAAAACAACATTAGAAATTTCGACTAACCTCATATGAACATTATATAACTAATATACAGCCTCTAAAATTTTATTTGTCGTCATAAATTTCGATTATTATAATTTCTATGATTTGTTTTATTAAAAATCCATTTGACATAAACTATTCTATTAAATAAAATTACAAACTAATTTTTAAAAATATTTGAAACTCAAAACACTTTTTATTACTGAAAAACCATTAGGGAAACACCTTTTGATTTTTAAAATAATTTGGAGGAAAATTTTTTCTCTCTTTTTCTTATTTTCGAAACCATGGTGAGTGGGCTACTTTGAGGTGGTTTTTGGCCACCTTGGTGGCTGCATGGGTGGCGGATCTTGGTACCTGGTGGTAGAGTGCAGCAAGGGCTGTCAGTGGTGGTGGTTGTGGCGGCAGATGTGACGTGTGTGTGGTGTGGTGGTGCCAAGTGGTTCTACGAAGAGGAAACTGTTTTATTTTTTCTGTTTATGTACTTTTGCTGCTTGTTTGGCTGTCGTTTTTTCTTTTTTTTTTTTTCTTTTCTGATTTTTGGAAAGGGTTTTAAAAGAGAAAATTTGATGAACCGAGAGCTATATATAGGGTAAATGGCCTTAAGGAATTTCGGCCAAATCAAGTGAAAGATAAAGTTTGATTTTTTTTTTTTTGGATAAGATCTAAATTGTGTAGGATAATTTTGGATATGTTTATCTTTTGTAAAATCTGAAATTTATCCTAACTAAAAGATACAAAATATCTAGGTAGTTAAAATAAATAATTTAGAAAATAATTTTGGCCATAAAAATATTTATGGGCCTTGGAAAACCGAAAATACCCCATTTTGGGCCTAATATGGTCCGAAAATAATTAAAATAAAACCCATAATTATTTTTTTTATTTTTGAAAATTAAATTTAAATACTCAAAACCTCCTTTAAAAATAATTACTATTTCTAATAAAATCTTTTGTAAAATAAATTATTTTAAGCCATAAAATATAAATAAACTTTATTTTCCGAAATTCATAAAACTATATATTATAATCGTATAAAATTATAATATAAGGTCTTAAAAATGCGGGGGATTACATGCAATGTCATATGAAAGGGACGATCCATGTATATGTAGTATTTGCTACTGTACTGGAAAGTAAGGGTGCATCAACCGGATCAATAATCCAGCCTAACTGAAGTGCCTTGCATTCTAAGGTCATTTCACTTCTACTTGCACCTAGATTGCTTATGAGATCAAACTAATTGCTTATAGAGGTTGTTGGAGTATAAAAAGCTCTAATGTGTTCATTGCTTGCTAACTACAAAAATGTTTTTCTGGACTAACAGATTTGAAAAGCTTTTAGTCTATTGTTGAGCCTCATCGAGATAGTATCTTTTGACAGAGTGTACAATCATGTGATATGGGTTAGTCTTGAATGCATAGAAGCCTATGATGATATTTTTTTTACTTGAGGACAAGCAAAACTCTAAGTTTGGGGGTGTTTGATAGGGTCATAAAAGTATATATTTAATAGTTCAAACTCTTTTTTTTATAGGATATTTATAATTATGAGTTATTTTAATTGATTTTCCTTTCGAGCATGGTTTACTATTATGTTATAATTTTTTTTTTTACAGAAAGGCGGTTTTTAGTACAAGATTTAAGACGAACTTAAATAGACCGAAAGAGGCTCAAGTAAAAAGAGTTGGGCTTGGTTACTCTACCAAGACACTACCCAATAAGACAAGAAGGCCTCACACAACTCAAAATCAAAGAAAGAAAAGGAAAGTGGCGTGAGATCCAAAAGAGAGACAACAAAATGCCAAATTTTTTGGGAGTTTGATATGCTAAACATATATGATTATGTAATCCTAAAATAATGCGTGAGAGATATGATTTGACAAAATTATCAATATCTTTTAACCTTCCTCATATATCGATATATATGATTTTTGAGCGGTAAGAAAAAGGGGGAGACGGAAATCTGGAACTTTGGAGCAGCGGCGGAAAGCAGAGAGTCGGAAGCGGCAAGGCTGTTTTCATCGTCCGTAGTTAGTATAATTGATACTCCGTAGTTTTTTATCATATCATGCAATTGATCATAGTTTTATTAGCTTTTGGTTGATTGGATTAGTTGTTCGTCTCAATTATAGTGATTAATTTTGAATTGCATAAGTAGTAGCAGATTCACAATTTCTAAATTAGACTAAATACATTCAATTAGATTAGTTATGTTCTTCGGTTGATATTCTGTTCTCGTAACTCAAAAGTTAGGCACCTTATTTTATATTGTTCTTTGTGGTATATCATGTCTTTGATTATTGTTATTGTTTATTTAATTACATGAGTTAGTGGAATTGGTAGCAACTTTGTGTGCAGCATTTGTCGTTTCGTCAGATTCGTTTGTTTTTATTTTTATTTCTTTTGAGTTTTGATGATGGTTATCTCAAGTCTTATTATTGTTATTTCAATTGGTGTTATGTTAGGCTAAATTAGTTTACGGTAGGGAGATATATTGAGTATTGGATTAATTATTTGAGAGAATGAGAAAGTTGTGATTTTTATTGCTTATGTTCATAATTAATTGGATTGATAATCTGTGTTTTTGCCCGAAACTTTCTAATTGTATTTTTAGACCGGCCATCTTGGTATAATTAGATAGTTTTGTTGCAAGGATTTGACTTTTGATACGTAATTGTCCTTGTTATTTCCGTTAGTAGTGAATAGGTGTTTGATTAGTGACTGAAGCTTGTCTTATTACATATGGCTTTCGATCCTTTGAGTTGCACATTCTGAGCTTGTGAGATTGTGGCTCAAGTTAACTACTTCCTGGTTTTCTATGCTTCTAATTAATCGAGTCTAGAGAGATTGTTCTAGATTATTAGTTAGTTAGACAATATTCCAAGAGCTTGTTTGGTGTATTTGCAATTACAGGAAGTCTAGAATGCTAGTTAATTGGTGTTCTTCGGTTGACATTAAAATATGAGCGTAGTTTATATAATTCAATGATCAATGGTTTTTCCGTTACTAATATATATCTCCGATCCCTATTTTATGGTTTGTGATTTGTTTTATGAATATCGAAACTAATTAATGTCAACTAAGTTAAAAGATGGTTTGTGATTTGTTTTATGAATATCGAAACTAATTAATGTCAACTAAGTTAAAAGATAAGGATTAAAATGGGTACGAATGATATCCACTCTTAACTAATTTATCAATCGAAATACCAAAATGTCTCTACTCAAGTATTGTTTAAAAATTGTAAAGGATCAATCCTTTGTTCTCTCAAACTTGGCTAAATAGAATGATCCGCATAATACAAAGTCCTAACTATTAATCAACCTTTACGACCTGCTTTAAGGTTAAACTAATAATTGCATTAAGATTTGAGAATCAATAATATTGCTCAAAGGCTTAAACAAGCATTAAGCTATGAACAACTTGTCTTCTTTACTAACTTCTTTATACTAAGACTCTGCAAAGTATAGAACTTAGATGCTAAAAATGGATAATGAACATAACAATTAGATTATAGTTCAAAACCTAGCAATATAACAACAACAAACATCAACTAGTATTACTCCTAGCAAACACAAGTCATGTTCATGAAATTTAAGCACAAAGAGACAATAATCAATAACAAGAGTGAATAGAGTTCGATTGATGATTTCTTACCATAAACCGTTAAGAGCTTCAATCAAACGCTCCAAATAGAGTTTAAGCTACAACTCCCATGCCCGTGCTGGATTCCATAATCAAATATCCAAAATACATCAAGAACAATGAAGAAGATAAAACTAGATCTAGAATAAAGCTTAGAGTGTTTTTTATTACAACTAAAGATGGTAAATAGATAATAATAGATAGTATGAATTTATAGGTTAAAAAGAACATCTCTCTATATATACTAAAATAAGAAAACTGACAACTCAAAATATCTAAAAACATGAAAGTTGTAAAATAAGCCGAGTCGTTGAACCACCGACAGAAACAGGGGAAACTCGCGATGTGCGAGTCCAGTCGTGAGGTGCGACCTTTCATTGCGAAGTGTGACCAAAACCTTCGCGAGGTGCGATGAGCTACTAGAGTTCCTTTCCTTGGACTAAGAATTCTAGGAAAATTTGGGTCGTCGGGAGACGCGACCAAATCTCGCACCTCGCGACACATGCGTACCACCACAGATTAAAACAGTCATAACTCCTTCGTTTCTCATCGGAATCAAGCATGTGACCAGTCGTTGGAAAGCTCTTGAACAAAGCTATCACATCCAACTTGAATCACCCCAATATCATGTATAGATTGAAAGTTATGCTCATTTGAAGTTGGCCTGCTGCATTCTCAAAACTGTTTCAACCTTCTCTAAAATTCAAGGCTCACTACTACGCTCAAAGCAAAGCCCAAAGGTATCATGAGAGCTTCCAAAGATAGCATTCATTCCCATTAAACAACTCACACATCCATTAATGCTCCAAATGAAATAAGAGTTAAGTTTTACTAACATTTACACCTTAAGCTATGAAATGAATCCAAAGCTTAAAAGCATAATAAACAATTCAAAACGACTTAGCTCTTCATCAAAATGCTACCAAAACATGACTAAGATTACGAATATAATGAACACATCAACCTACCCATCCTAAAATTCTAATTTCAAACAAGAACAGACAACAAAGCAACTAAGTCAAAACCCTACACCATAAACAAAACCTAAGATGAAACGTGAAAAAAAATTTAGCCATGAGATTCAAATTATAAAAGACAGACCTCAATCACCTTCAACAAGATAAACACACAAATCAATTTCAGAAATTTTGATTTTTATTGAGAGAATTTTTGGAAGAAAGGATGGGTGAAATTTTACCATTGGAAGTGATAAAGGGCTAATCAAATTGGGGTTTAATTAGATATTTATAGGGAGGGAAAGCTGAGAGAAGGGGCCCACTAACGTCATTCTTGGATGGAAAACGTTAGTTGGTAGTGGTTGACAAAAAAACAGAAATATATAGGTAGTTGTGTAAATTAAGATAGAACCTAGATAGTTATTGATAAAAACAAACAACTTCAAAGTAGTTGTTGACAAAAAAAAAAAAAAGAAAAAAAAAGAAGAAAAGAAAACGATTTCACAATCCAATGTATAACTATATTAAAACTGTTAGAATTGAAGGAATTAATTTCCTACTTGAAGTTGGACTCTTAGTATTTGAAGCAATTAGTTACTACTTGAAGATGTATTGTTGAAGGAAGAAAATAAGAAGCAAAGATGATTATGTAATATTTGTAGAGAAGTAGCAAAGAACCAAAGATGAGTAGAGTGGATGAATTGCATGTGTTGTATGATTATGTTTACAACAAGGGAACAAGTCCTTTTATAGGCAACCATGCACCAAGTTAGTGCATGTCACCATCATTGGCAATTATATAATAAACTATGTATTTTGCATGTGCAACAATATTTACCCATATAATAATTTGTTCACTAATGCATATTTCACAATACTCCCCCTTGAACAATTATTATTTGACCTTAGAGTTGAACTGAGTGGAGCTAAGTAGAGTTTCCTTGTTAAAACCTTACTTATGAAAACCCTTGAGGGAATAGCTATAGCTAAGGGTCACATTTGCACTACCTCGTTAAAAACCTTGCCAGGAAAAACCCAAAGGGATAAAAACATGGTCGAAGGGAAAAGAGTGTTGTATCTTGAATGCTCCCCCTGAGCTTAACAGAGATCATGAAAATGACGCATTCCAATTTTATGTGTCAGCTCTTTGAACTTTCTTGTTGGGAGTGACATAGTGAACAGATCAGCAAGATTGTCGCATGAAGAAATTTATTGGACATCAACCTTCCCTTCATTTTGTAGATCATGAGTGAAAAATAACTTAGGTGATAAATGTTTTGTCTTATCTCCTTTGATATATCCTTCACTTACTTAAGCAATGCAAGCAGAATTGTCTTCATAAATTGTCGTAGGTTCACTTGCAATTGTTTTCAATCCACAAGCTTCTTGAATGTGAGTGATCATCGACCTTAGCCATACACACTCACGTCCAGCTTCATATAAGGCAATCAATTCAGCATGATTAGATGCTGTAGTGGTTAGAGTCTTCTTTGTCGATTTCCATGAGATTGCGGTTCCTCCGCAATATATACCCGGTTTGTGATTTAGCCTTCAATGGGTCTGATAAGTAGCCTGCATCTGCATATCTCACAAGAGTGACATTGGAATTGGCTTTATAATACAACCCCAAATCTTGCGTTCTTTTGAGATATCGCAAAAGATGCTTGATTCCATTCCAATGCCTTTTTGTTGGTGAATTACTATGCCTGGCTAGCAAGTTTACTGCAAAAGCTATGTCTGGCCGTGTATAGTTTGCTAGGTACATTAGAGCACCAATAGCGCTCAAGTATGGAAACTCAGGACCAAGGATTTCTTCATCCTCTTCTCAGTGACAGAAAGGATCATCCTTCATATTAAGAGATCGAACCACCATTGGCGAGCTTATTGGGTGTGCTTTGTCCATATAAAAATGTTTCAATACTCTCTCAATATAATTTGATTAATGGACAAAAATTCCCCTCTTTTGGTGTTCTATTTGCAAGCCAAGGTAAACTTTAGTCTTTCCGAGGTCCTTTATTTCAAATTCTTTCATTAAATATTGTGCAGTAATCTCAAGCTCCTTGGAGATCCTGACAATATTTAAATCATCAACATAAACTGCAATTATGGCAAATCCTGATACTGCCCTCTTAATGAATACAAAAGGACCTATTGGGTCATCTTTGAATCCTTGTTTTAAAAGATATTCACTAAGACGATTATACCACATTCTCCCCGATTTTTTCAGGCCATAGAGTGATCTTCTTAATTTTACAGATAATATTTCTTTAGGCCCATGATTTTCTGGTAGCTTTAGTCCATCAGGGACTCTCATATAGATATCTGTGTCAAGTGACCCATAAAGATACGCAGTCACAACATCCATCAGGCGCATTTGCAATCCTTCTAAAATAGTTAAGCTTACCAGAAATCTTAAAGTAGTTGCATCAACTACAGGGGAATATGTTTCATCATAATCTATCCCTAGCACTAAGGAAAAACCTTGAGCTACAAGTCTTGCCTTGTACCTCACAATCTCATTTTTCTCATTTCGTTTTCTAACAAATACCCATTTATATCCAGCTGGCTTGACACCTTTGGGTGTCTGGGTTATTTTTCCAAACGCCTCTCACTTTTCAAGTGATTTAAGCTTTGTTTGGATTTCCTCTTTCCATTTTGGCCAATCTTTTCTCCTACGACATTCATCTACCGTCTTTGGTTCAACATCATCTTCATCATTAGTTACGTCAATCGCCTATAGAGTAAGCAAATATATCATCGATGAGGATACTTTTTCTATTCCATTCCTTTCTTGATGAAACAAAATTTATCGATGTTTCATTATTGTCAATGTTATCATCCTCTTCTTCCCTTTGAATATCATTATATTTACCATCATCTCCATTTTTCATTTCTTGATCCTTTGGATCAACGGTAGTAGCTATTTCATTTGGCATTTCATCTTGCCTTCTTAATTTCCTAGGTTTTGAGTCTTTTGACCCTAATGGTCTTCCACGCTTCCAGCGTGCACTTGACTCATTTTCATTAGACTTTTCATTAGTAGGAATTTCAATACGTGTAGGGGCATTTTGTGCTGGTATGTGTGATTTTGTAACCCTTTTAGTGTCTGTGAATGCATCAGGCAATTTATTTGCAACACCTTGTAATTGAACAATTTTCTAGACTTCTTGTTCACAAGAGTTTCATCTTGGATCATATTTTGAAAGTTGCAATGCTTTCCATGTGATCTCAATCTCCCTTTTAATTGGGTGCACTTTCTCTCCCCCTAAGGATGGGAACATTGTCTCATTAAAATGGCAATCAGCAAAACGAGCTGTGAATAAATCACCAGTCATTGGCTCTAGATATTTAGTAATTGATGGAGATTCAAATCCAACATAAATTCCCATCCTTCTTTGTAGACCCATTTTTGTACGTTGGGGCGGAGCAATTGGAACATATACAGCACATCCAAAAACTTTCAAATGTGATATATTTGGCTCTCGACCATTGACTAATTGTAATGGAGAATATTTGTGATAAGCCGTGGGTCTTAGCCTGATTAGTAATGCTGCATGTAAAATAGCATGTCCCCATGCACATGAAGGCAAGCTTGACCTCATTAACAATGGGCTTGCAATTAGTTGCAATCTTTTAATTAATGATTCAGCAAGTCCATTTTGTGTATGGACATGAGGCACAGGATGTTCAACAATGATCTCGATGGATATGCAATATTCATCAAAATTTTGTGATGTGAATTCTCCAGCATTATCGAGTCTTATTCTCTTTATTGTATAATCTGGGAATTGCGTTCTCAATCTAATGATTTGAGCAAGTAATTTTGCAAAAGCCATATTTCTACTAGATAAAAGGGTCACATGTGACCATCTTGTTGACGCATCAATTAATGCCATAAAATAACAAAATGGTCCACATGTTGGATTAATTGGACCACAAATGTCTCCTTGTATTCTTTCCAAAAACATTGGAGATTTAATGGCAATTTTGCTTTTAGATGGCCATGTGATTAATTTGCCTAATGAACAGGTTTGACATGCTAATTCATTTGATTGAGATATCTTAATATTTCTCATCGTATGACCATTTGAATTTTCAATGATCTTATTCTTCATTCCTGTACCAGGATGTCCTAATCGGTCATGCCACAAGGTAAGCAATTGCTTATTACATATCTTCTTATTGGACATCATATTTATTTCAATTGGATGTATCTCAGTTTGATACAATCCTAAGGAATATGCTGGCATTTTTTCATACAAATGTTTCTTGCCGCATCTATTAGCCGTAAGTCATAAATATTCCCTTCCATCTAGTGTCATGGTTTCTAAATGAAAACCATTTTGTCTAACATCTTTAAAACTCACAAGGTTTCGTCGAGATTTACTCGAATATAATGCATTATTTAGCATTAACTTAGTTCCATTAGGAAGCACAATGCAAGCTCTTCCGGAGCCTTCTATCAATTTCACTGTTCCAGATATAGTGTTAACATTTGCTTGGAACATCATGAGTTTTGAGAAATACTCTTTATCCTTTAAGATAGTATGCGTTGTTCCACTGTCAAATAGACATTGATGTTTTGCTCCACCTTCTGGCAAGGCCATATCTTCATAAATAAATATAAAAGTTTAGCTTGGTAATAATAAAATATGCATATTATTATTGTTTTCAATACATAAGTAAAGCATACAATAAAGATACGATGGGTGATCATAGTTAAGCTAGTACTAGCTATGATACAACAAAACAACTTTTTTGCGACGGAAAAATTCCGTCGCTAAATCCGAAAATTCTGTCGGAAAAAAGCTTTGCGACGGAATTCCGTCGAAAACGTGTCCTCGCTAATTCCTTCGTCGCAAAATTTTGGGTTTTCCTACGGAATTTCCGTCGTAAAACTTTTGCGACGGAATTTTCCCTCGCAAAACTAAATTTGCGACAGAATTTTTCGTCGCAAATTTGCAAGGGAATTTTCCATCGCAAAATTCAGATTTGCGACGGAATTTTCCGTCGGAAATTTGCGATGGAAAATAAAAAATTCCGTCGCAAATCTTGCAAATTCCGTCGGAAAATTCCTACTTTCCGACGGAAAATTCCCTCGCAAACTAGTGCTCAATTTGCAACCATTTAATTTTCCATTTTTTTTGCGACGATAATTTCCGTCGCAATAGTTTTACGAAATTCTTATATGACAATTTGCATATATTTCCGTCGGAATTTTGCAATTTCTTTCTAAAAACAAAGACTACTTCAAACCCTAATTTATACCTGCAAATCTTTATGTAGACCAACACCATTTCCATTCTGTTGCGATGATACATTCCATCGCAAACTATTTAAAACATAAATAAATTAATTTGTGTCTTACAGCTACCATAAAATACTACCATAACAAGTTTAACAATAATAATAATTGCGATGAACTAAACTATATATCATATATCATGAAATACAAGAGGCCTAGGTAACTAAACTGGAGTGCCTTCACCTGCGCCACTACCCGAGTCATCTCTGGGGTCTCTACGACGACTCTGGAACGGAGAACAACAGTCAGTGCCGAATCCCTGAATCCGACTCATCAGCTCCTCCACATGCTCTCTGTTTCTCTGCTCCATTGCGGCCATCTCTGCTTGCATCTCATTCCTGACCTCCTCTCGAACCTCCGACCTTAACTCATCGCGAATCTGGGTCCTGATTTGCTGCTGGAACTCTTGCATCTGGGTTGTCACATTCTCTACCCTCTTGTCAAAATGTTCTTGCATTTGTGAAACGACAGAGGGAGTGTACTGTTGTGACGATCCACATCGCCTGAACGACCCGTAGTAAAGCTCAGCACCACTACCAAGACCTTTGACGCGACCTTTCTTGCTGCGCCCACCTGCTGCCTCCCAATACATCTCATTTGGCGTCTTTGGAGTTTCCGCATTGGAGGAATCCTCAACCTGGTTCTGATATGTTTCCTACAACATGAACTTGATTGAAACAAACATAGTAATAGACGAATACACATAGACAAATAAAAATATGACTCGAAACACCTCAAATTCTGTTTACTTGCCTATTTCATTACCGTCTCTCCATTCAGCTTAAAAGTATCTTTACAATCATTACTGGCATATTTAGAGGTTTCTATGTTTTTATTTGTTGAAATATGGCATTACAACCGTTACGGGCTCAAATTCACTCAAAAAAGCTCCAAAATCACATAAAGTGGTAATATAATGGCCAAGTCACTATTTGTTCTTCATTTAAGCTTATAATCATGTAAAACATTCCTAAATCAGTATTTACAAGGTGTTTAAGGCATCAAGTAAGGTAAAAGTCATCCAGTGTTTGGCTTAAGTTCACCCAAAATGCCTCCAAACACCTCAAAATGCCTGTTTACTTGCCTATTTCATTACCGTCTCTTCCATTCAGCTTAAAAGTAGCTTTACATTCATATACTGCATATTTAGAGGTGTCTATGTTTTTAATTTGTTGAAATGTGGCATTACAGCCATTACGGCTTAAATTTTTCTCAAAAAGCTCCAAATTTACATACCACAATTGCTTTGCTTGGAGTGGCTGAGCACCACCTTTCCTTTCCCCGGGACATCCTTGAATGCGTACGCATGAGCAGTCTACTGGGTTTGGTTAGCTGCCATCATTCTGCTTTGCCTGCACATGTGACGGAGTCGAATGTGTAAAAGTAAAATCGTATAAATATTAACTTTCAAATCGAAGAATGAATAGAAAGATTTCATTATTACCATCTTTCTTTGCATGTTCACAGCTAAGATGGAACCTTGAAAGTGGGTGGTTCAATGGGGTTATCCATCGAGCCACCTCTCCTGTTCTCTTGTTCTGACACTTCTTCTCTTGTAAGTTTCATCTTCTTTAACCACAGCCAGCATAGCCTTGTGGACACCCAGTGACCCATTAGGCTTAGCTCCATTCATCGAGTGGGTGACGGTGTAGAACATGTCACGCAATCGATTTCCAAGCCTTGTAACGATTTGTTGTCTAACTTGAGGTTCCAACTGAGGATCCCAAGTGCATTGCCTCTGCCGATTCAAATCAAATGTATTATCATACTCAATGTCAAACAAAGTGTAAAAAAACCAAGTTTTTAATTTACTTAAAACAATTTATACCCCAAACACGTTCCACTAGTGACTTTTGGTGGCATCATCAACTTCCTTGTATTTTCTCCAAGGGCGTTGTAGTATCCCTGAATCGTTTGCGTTATCAACCTCTTAACCTTATCATCTTCAAACCTGAAACACAACACCAAATTTAGATAATGGTTTAACGAAATGAAAGACAGTTCAAACAAAATTACACAATGCGTGTCGAAGATATGCACTCTAAACTGTTACCACAACGAAGTAGGGTCCAACACCAGCCTCCTGACTCATCTGTCGCTTGACCTGATTCTTGCGCCGAGGTAGTAGCATGGTGGTTCACCTGAGTGTGAACCTCTATCTGAATTTGACCATGATGATCCTGTGTCACGTTGCCACGCTGCTGTTGTTGCGATGACTCACCCAAGTTGATCACGGTACCATGAATATTTGAAGTACCTTTTTTCCCCTTCTTCTGTGCATCTCGATGAGTACCGCCGTCCATGAATACCTGATTCAATGTTAACCACTATTAACACACATACATATGAGTGACAATATTTATTAGGGACGAATCTGCACAATACATGAATCTGAATACTAACAGAATGCAAGATAAGGTTTCTGCTGTGAAAACCAATAAAACAACAATACACATTTTCATTTCATGTAAATGGATCTCCAACAAGCGTTCATTACACATAATGACAACAACAATGGCTCAATACCTAAGCTAATAATCATCTTATTCCAACACTTGCACTACATGAACGGAATACGGTACTATTCACTGCTATGATCTGTACTATATCCGTCACTACTGTCATCTAGGTATACAATGGTGTCGTCCTCTTCTTCTGAATCGCTTGAGCTCAGTTCAGATTCATCATCGTCATCGTCTGCAATCATTTCATCGTCATCAGAATCAGAGACAACAAAGTCCTCAACAACATCATAGTCCGGAATCTCGTTAGGTGGACAAAGGATTGAAGGTGCGCTAGGTAAAGTTTCCTGTAGAAATTATAGGTCAACTGGAGCATCAACTACGGACCTAGAGTGTGTTTTGAACACTGCCCACCATTGAACGCGATCTCGTTTCAGGCTTGGATAAGATGTGTAGTAAACCTGGTTTACTTGATAAGATAAGACAAATGGGTCATACTTAGGGTACTTTTTCGTATGATTGACTTCGACAAGCTTGTATCGGTCATGTACGTTCATACCCCTAACAGAATCCATCCAGCTACACTTAAACAACATAGTCTTGTACTCATTTTTCGCACCAGTGTAGACAAGTTCAATGATGTCATCTAAAATTCCATAGTACTCTGAGCCATCTTCACCCGAAACTGAAACACCGTAATTCATAGTGGCTTTTTGACGACCGTGACCATACGTATGAAAGTTGAAACCACCAACCATGATTTGACTGAAACTTCGAACTCGCTTGAAAGGCCCCATAGCCAAAGCTTGTAGGACATCAGAATTCGGTTTATCGCGATGGACCTGTAGGTACGGTGAAAATGGTAATGGTAAAGTGTAACGGTAAGTCAAACCTATAAACACAAACAGAAAAGGTAATGATTGTTGTTACCGTATCACGGAACCACTTTGGGAATTCAACTTCAAATTTTTCTTGAACTGCTTCTCTATCCAAAGTCCGATGGGTTGAGAGAAGGTGGTCCTCAAACTTCCTACAAAATGAATGATTCCAACTCAATGACTAAAATTAAACATAGTTGTACACATGCTATGAATATACATGTAGCATTTTTGTCCTAACCTTTCGTAGTCACCCAGAATGCCGCAGTTGGACAGCACAAAAAAGTGTGCATGTTGGAGTTCTTTCTGATCTAGAAATCTTGACTTCCCTTGATTTGTAACACGACCTGTGTCGACTGTGAATAGTTCTGGAACATCATTGTTGTGTATGTCACTGTCAATATCAGGGTTGACATTCCGACCTAGATCTCTTGTTTTTGTGTCAAACTTGTAGTCAAAGTAGTGCGAGCAAAAGTTTGCAACCTCTTCAGTTAGGTAAGCGTTGCATATTGAACCTTCAACACGGGCTTTATTCCCAATTTTCCGTTTCAAGTGATTTAGAAACCTGAAATTAATATTAAACAACAGTAATTATGTTTAACCAACCGGTTATATAAATGACAACATAATAATTATGTTTGAATTCTCTGGCTACAACCTTTCAAATGGATACATCCATCGATATTGAACAGGTCCACACAACTTCGCTTCAAATGGCAAATGTATCGGTAAATGTTCCATTGAGTTGAAAAATGAAGGAGGGAAAATCTTCTCTAGCTTGCAAATTATCTCCGCAATGTTTCTCTCCAATCGTTCCATGTCACTTACTGTAATAGTGTAGCAACATATATCTCGAAAGAATTGACTTATCTCTGTGATTGCATTCCATACATGAATGGGCAAAAATTCTTTAAGAGCAACAGGGAACAACCTTTCCATGAAGACATGACAGTCATGACTTTTCATTCCTACTAGTTTACAACCTTGTAAATCAACACATCTGCTCAAATTAGAAGCGTACCCATCAGGAAATCGCAACTGCTTCACCCACTCACACAAAACCTTCCTTTGTGCTCTATCAAGAGTGTAAGGTGCCTTTGGCATGACATCTTTTCCTTGATCGTCTTTTTGTAGATGAAGCTGGGGACGTTTACAATGAGCCTGGATGTCTAATCTAGCGGCAGCCGTGTCAGAAGTTTTCCCTTGACATCCATAATAGTTTGAATTAGTTGGTCAAAAAAATTCTTCTCAATGTGCATCACATCTAGGTTATGGCGAACGAGAAGATGTTTCCAATAAGGCAGCTCCCAAAATATGCTTTGCTTTGTCCAACCTTTTTTGGCCTTTTTGACTTGTTTAAGTGCTTCGGGACCATCAACTGCCTTCGGAAGGTCTTTCACACATTCCCAAAGCTCATCACCTGACATGATGTGTGGAGGATCGCCTTTCTCAACTCTATTCTTACAGAAAGCTGTCTTGCTTTTCCTGAAAGGGTGATCTGGAGATAGGAATTTCCTATGGCAATCAAACCATGTTACCTTACCACTGTTGCTTAACCAAAATGCCTGGCTTTTCTCCATGCAGTAAGGACAAGCTTTCTTACCGGCTGTAGACCACCCAGACATCATACCGTAAGCTGGAAAGTCACCAATGGTCCACAAGATGGCTGCTCGAAGAGTGAAATTTTGTTTTGTTGAAATGTCGTACGTAGTTGCACCAATGTCCCACAATTGTTTCAACTCTTCAATTAATGGCTGCATGTAAACATCTAAGTTTCCCTTTGGGTTGTTTGGACCGGGAATAATCAAAGAAAGGAACATAAACTCCCTTTTCATACACATGGAGGGAGGCAAGTTGTAAGGGGTTAAAATAACAGGCCAGCAAGAATACTTACCGCCAAATTTACCATGAGGATCAAACCCATCTGTACACAACCCAAGCCGAACATTACGAGGTTCAGATGCAAATTCGTTAGAGCATCTATCTAATTGTTTCCAAGCGTCACTGTCGCTAGGGTGTGCCATTGTGCCTTGCTGTCGAGGATTCTTTGCATGCCATGCCATTTCCTCTGCAATGTCCTTTGTTGCAAACATTCTTTGCAATCGAGGAGTAATGGGGAGGTAAGTGAGAACATTCAAAGGCACATCGTTCCCTTTAGAAGTCTTCTTGTATCGGTCGCTGCCACAGACCGTACACGTAGAAGCGTGGGCATCCTGTTTCCAAAACAACATGCAACCTCTCGGGCATGCATCAATTTTTTGCACAGGCATCTCCAACCCCTGAACAATCTTCTTCACCTCGTAGAAGGTCTCGCCTATATAGGTGTTCTTTGGAGCCGACTCACTGAACAAAGAAGCAATAGCATCGACACACCTATGTGGCAAATTGTACTCGCATTTCAAGCTAGTGATTTTAGAGGCCATCTCCAACCTAGAAATTGAACTCCCTTCAACCCAAGGTTGCTCAGAAGCCTTAAGCATATCAAGGAACTGTTTGGCTTGAGCATTAGGTTCCTCCTCTATATCTTGGGCCTGGTGATCCCCCCCTTGATCTTGGTTATGTCCTAGAGCATCCAAAACCATGTCACGGTATTCATTGGATTTCCCTTCGGAGGAGTCAGGAAAGCCTTCTCCATGGTTCATCCACTCGTAGTAATTCGGTGTGAAACCCTTGCGATACAAATGCAGTTTAATCGTTTCCGGGTCATGGATACGTAAATTCTTGCATTTCACACAAGGACACCTAACTTCATTAGGGTTAGAAGTCTGTGGATGATCTTTNAAGTCTGTGGATGATTTTTACAATATTGAAGGAATTCATCAACTCCTTCTTGGAAAGCACGGTTTAAAGAGTACCCATCCAACCTATGATACATCCAACTACGATCCTTTCGTTTCATGTTGATAACTTCTACACAAGTCACATATAGCCAACACTTTAGTGAAATATAATATTATTGTTAATGTCTAAGCATTGTCATTATTATGACAATTAGAGCACAAAAGCAATTTGTTTAGATGTAAACTTAAATTACATGTCAAAAACCAACTTGAGAAATTAACTTAAATTACATGTAAACTTAAAAGCAATTATTACAAAAAAATTAACAAAATTACATGTCAAAAACCAACTTGAGAAATACACATAATTATGGGTTGTTTTAGCATGAAGTATTGTAGCATCCTTGGTGTTGCTTAGATGTTTAAAGACGTTATTTCTAACATTTAACCTTTTACTCCCTTGGCCCTTAATGGGTACAAGAGAAACAAAATAAAACAATTGGAATTTGAGAGAGTAATCAACAAAAATGAACAAAGGGATAATTCAACTCTGATTAAGATAATTGTATTTAGCTTATAAGTTAATATCTTAAACAACGCATTATTCAGCTCTTCTATTGATTGGCAGTTGATTTGGCACCCAGTCTCATCAAGTAGCTTTCCATCTTTTGTGTTTTGCACTTACATTAATCAAAACGTCTTCTATATTACTTCATGTAGCATAGCAATGCAAACAATACATATTCTGCCACGTGTAAATCCAGACACTTATAGTTGATGCCATCTTATATTGAACGAGCCTTGCTGAGTTAATTTCTTGATTTGCAATATATGTATACAACCCAAAAATGATTTAATGCATAGAAAATTACAAACTTGTTGTTTGTTTCGCAAATTAAGTGATTAACTAGGAATTTTTCATATTCAATACATCAATTGAAATGGAATTCTGGACTCGATTGTAAAATAGAATTGATTCCTGGTACATAGCACCAATGATCAAAACAAATGCTCTTATGCAAGAAATCAAGTGTCTCTTCTGAACTTGTTTTATAAATGCAGTTATGGCAATTGGAGACACTTTTGTTGCAAAAAGACACGTATTTGAGTTACAGTCAAGCGCTCAGCTATACAAGCCAAGCCCTTAGCCAAAATTTACACGGACTTAGATATAGGACTCCTATGCAAAAGATGAGATCAAATATGTTCTATTTTCTACAAGATAATTGGAGGCGAATGTGGGTATTGAGTCTGTGGATTATGATAATGATTGGCTTGTTTATATGGAAGTTTTTTGAGTATAAAAACAAAGCCGCATTTCAAGTGATGGGATATTGCCTGACTGTAGCTAAAGGTGCAGCTGAAACTCTAAAGCTCAACATGGCTTTGATACTATTTCCAGTATGTAGGAACACCATAACTTGGCTCAGGTCCACTAGGCTGGCTCATACTGTGCCTTTTGACGACAATCTCAACTTTCACAAGGTAATACCAACTACAATATTCTTTTGACGACAATATCAGTTGTTTGTGCGTTGGGTTCATCGGTTAATTATGTTGTTTGATGAAAAGGTCAACATCATTATTTTGACTTTTTCCATGTATTAAACTAGTTTTTGTGTGTATATGTCTGAATAGTTGGTGCCTTGGTGATCACTGAAATCACTAAAGGGGCATAATTAAGTCAAGCTTCGAGTTAAAATTCTGTTCAATGATTCAATTCCCCCTCTCCTTGCCAATATACTTCATTTTTCCCCCCTTTTCTTATTGCTTAACAGCTACTCTAATTTTCATATCTTACAATAAGGATTTGCAGCTTGCTTGAAGGAGCTAATCTATGTCAGTACTGATGTTAAAACTGGTATTTTTGTTAAACTAACCATAAATGAACCTTTTCCTTCAATACTACTGTGTATAGTAATGAAAATTTAAGAAAAAGATGTTAGGATAGGAAGTTGCATTTACCATGAACATTGGGATAGGTGTTTTGATTCATAATTCAACATGAAGTTAGCTCAACACAACCATTTAGGAGTAGTATATAGGAGCATGTGGGGAAGCTTTGAAAGTATCTTAATCATATGGAAATTGGAATATGGCCTTGCTCAAATCTAGTTGAGTGATATTTCATAAAGTGTCTACAATTAATGGCAAATACTTAAGCTAGAAGAAAAAGGAAAAGACATTAGACTTGAAAGTTGAAATGGTAACCAAAAGACAACCCAACCTCATCAACTCTTAAGACGTAACCCAACTTTCTTAATACTATATATAGAGATTTGCATTTCTTTATGCAGAGCCAGAAGAAACAAACAACTCCATAGCTACTACACTTAATCCCAAGTTTTTTACATATAAATTTCTTACTCCATGCTCGTTGACTCTTTGCTCTTCACAAACAATAAAAGGCAATGCTCCTCAGCCATCTATCGATGGCCACTTCCAATTTTCCCCTGAGCAATCGTTAATAAACAATTAACAATCTGACAGCCCCACAACCTGTTTCTAGTATATATCTACCTCCCTTCTACAAGTTCTTCCATATTATTCTTCACTTCTCAAATGATTGCCCTTTCCTTGCACTATTCACATTTTTCCCTCTAGACTAAATCATAACACATAAGCCATAATCGTGCAAAAAAGAGCATGGAAATTGAAGATTTACAAAAACTGTCTTCATTCCTATTTTCACTTCAAAGTTCAAACCACTACCCAACTGTTTCACAAATTCTGAAATCTGAAACTTAGATTTTCTTGAACGTGCAATTTTAGTCACAATCAAAAAACCAATTATCAGAAATTCAACAATCATCACCCAATCAGTAATCCTCCACTCAAACACCAAAACTTACATAAAATTGAACAGCAAAAACAATCTAAACTATCTGCATCATTCCATTTCAACTAAAACTCCCTACAAAATCCAAAATCAGACACAAAACAGCATAAAAATTGAAATTTCACAAAATCAAAATCTACCTTCTTTCCTACTTTCATTTCAACTATCTCGCTAGTTCTAAAACTTAGTAATCCTTAAACACACAATTTCAATCACTAATAATCGCTAATAATTCAAAAATTAACAAAATTACATGTCAAAAACCAACTTGAGAAATACAGCAACGACGAAGAAGAAGCAGAAGAATTACATGTCAAAACTACATGTCAAAATTACACGAAGAAGAAATACAGCAATGACTAAAAATAAGGTATTGTCAAAATACAGCAATGACTAAAAATTCATGTCAAAATTACAGCAAGAAGAAATACAACAATGACTAAAAATTACATGTCGAAAATTACAGCAATCACTAATAGCATGAAGTATTGTATTCTTAAGAAAAAATTGAGAAAATTACCGACGAAGAAGAAGCAGCAACGACGAAGAAGAAGCCGACGAAGGACGAAGAAGAACAAGACGGCGAAGAAGAAGAATAAGACGACGAAGAAGAAGCAGCAACGACGAAGAAGAACAAGACGGCGAAGAAGAAGAACAAGACGACGAAGAAGAAGAACAATGCGTCGAAGAAGAAGAAGGGAAGAAGAGCAAGAGTAAGGTTGAGAGTGTTGAGAGGGAGGGAGGGAAGAAGAAGGAGCCGCCGACGGTAGTATTGAGAGGGAGTGTAGAGGGAGTAAGGTTTGACGGAAGAAGAAGGAGTTAGGGTTTTTTTTTTGTTTTTGCGCGACAAAATAACAATTAAAGAGCAAAATTAATTCTGTCGGGATTTTGCGACGGAATTTCCGACGGATTAAATTCCGTCGCAAAATTCCGACGGAAAATTCCGTCGCAAAATTTAATTTTTCGTCACAAATTCATTAAATTTTGTAAGCACTTTTGTAGGAAAATTCCGACTGAAAATTCCGTCGCAACCGTAATAATTCCGTCGCAAATTTATGACGGACTAAATTTCCGTCGCAAAAATTCCGTTGCTAATAAGCTGTTTTCTTGTAGTGTTTTGTGCTACCAAATCTTTAGTAGCTTAAACTCTATAACTTTGGTTGCCCAAATGATTTTGTGCAATGACAACAGTCGTTGCCCTTAGGCTAAACTGTTTTTTGCAATGAATTGATTTAGTTGCCTATTGCTCTTTTTGTGCAATGAATATATGTGATGCCCATATCGTTATATTTTTGTGCAAAGGAGATATCGTCGCCCAAAGGTCCTAAACTTTTTTTGCACCAAAATCAATATGGTTGCCTATGTTGTGTTGTGGAATGATTTAATCACCTTATAGACAACAAAAGATGCTTCGACACCGTTAAATATAATCATGAATATGAGCACAATATGCTCCTAGCAAAGATAATTCATTGGATGAAGCAGGAAATTAGCCATACATTCCAATGCATAATACTAGTGAAAGCTCAATTACATTAGATTTAACCATAAAAGCATAAATCGATCAACTAATATCAAGAAAAAGTTCAAGTGTCACAATGACTTTGTCAAGCAAATACAATCGGGAGCTATGTGATTTTGCGAATACATATTAGGAAAACATATATAACTAACTACTATTAGAAGTCTTAACCTAGTTACAATTGGTTCGTGTGGACGTTGTGCTGCACATATAATTCATCCATTCTAATAATCAATCTCCACTAGCTACCTACCAACCCTGTAGAATTAAAACATATATATCTACAATCAGAGAGCCAAAAATTGTATAACAAAATCAATCAAGGTCATAGCACAATTCCTTCAAAATTCGTTTACAATAAACAGAGACAACTACTAAAATTTTATATGATGTAAAAAGTGCATAACATTGATACTAGTCACCATTCACCGTACTCCATCAACCAAAACAAGAGACCAAAAATTGGCAAGTTGATTTACCTCAACAGACTTGATAAATTGATATTGATCTTAGGTGATCTGAAAGATCTCAAAAATTACCTCTTGATGTTTACCTAGAAAATTAATTACCTCAAAAAATAAACTGAAGATCAACTAAACATAAATTAACTGATAAATTAATTAATATCCCAGGTTAAATTATCTCAGATTAATGACAGTTCTCCAAACATTGACAGTTTGTTGATTCTCAAGTTATCCAGTAGGAAAAAATAATCTTCACTTCTTATTGTTTAGAGGTTATTGATCTCATTCATGATTTTAATGTCAAAATTTAACCTCTGAGATTACATGAAATGGAATATTATTGCTGCTATTGGTAAAGTGGTGTGGCAGGTGGCTCTCAAGGCTGATACTTATGGGTCAAATGGGTGCATGCTGTGTATATTCATGATAGTGATTGGTGGATTCATTATCCTCCTACTAATGCTAGTTGGGGGTGGAAAGTTGTCTACAGGGTTAGGGAAGAGATGAAAGATGGGTTCATTCTGAATAATTGGGTAATATGGGGAGGAAGTACACAGTCAAAGATGGGTGAATATTTTAGGCCTAAAATTCTGGTTTTGGACTTTGTTGTTAATTTTTTCAGGTTGCAAAGATACAATTTTGTATTTGGAGCTGATGTTGTGTTTATCTTTCAATTTGGATGCATGCTTAGAAATCCTGTACAAAGAACAACCTGATTTTGGTTGAAGGAGAGTGTTGGGCAAAATTAAATATACATCTTGTTAATTAAAGATTCCCCACAGAATAGGAAATAGCAAAATTCAAACACTACTAATTATGAATAAGGAAGAAAGGATAGCATTTTTTACCTAATTTCTTCGAACATTTTCCCCATTTCTTCTCTGAGCTTCTCTTCACATTTGATTGATTGGATATTGATTCTTGATACACTTGCTTTGAGTTCATTATTTGATGCAATAAGCTCTGCATTTGAAGTTTTGTGCTCATCATTAGATGCCTTAAGGGTCTCGATTTCATTAATAAGTGAAGCCTCTTTTGTTGCAGCCTCGTTTCTTATTTGTTGAATCACTGCCGATAATTCTACCCTTACATCATTACTACTCTCTCCTTCAACTCTGATTTTCTTTGGTGGACGAGCTCCGGGACCAAGTCCTTTCACATACCCAGACTTTTCTTTAAAAACCTCCATATAAGCAGATTTGACGCTTAGTGTATCCTCACCATGCTTCTCAATTTCTCTTTCATGAAGCTTTTTGAGTGCTTCATAATCTTTTTCGGCACCAGGTTCCCAGCCACTTCCTTTATGCCTAATACACACAATTTATTCAATATTGTGATCATTATAATATAATTTGGTAATAGTAAAGCACATGACAACAGCTTTGTAAGTGCTTTAACTACATGAAACAAGATAACCTATAACTAGCACACAGACGCCAAATATAAAAATGGACATAGAGTTTACTTTTTAGTCTTCTCAAATAACTTAAGGTACAAAGGATCCTCCTGAGTTTCAAGCGCATCATTTGATCCTTCAACCTCTTGAGATGGCTGAGTAGGTGGCTCATTAAGCTGCATGTCATAGAGAAGTACATAACCATAAGTACGTATCGAAAAGTACTTTAAATGACTCACGTAACAGTACATGATCAGATATAACAATTAGTTATATAGGCAAAAGTACTTTAAATGATTTAGGTACAGGATGAAGTTAAAATGAGTTATAGGAGCTTTTGAATTCAAGTACCAATGACATAATATTTTACGCTACACCTGTGATGCATGCAACTTCTTTACGCTACACCTTCTTTCTCAGTGGAGGTAATGAAGAGTTTTATGAATAATTTTCAATTATTTTTTTAATGGAGAAAGATAGCATATGATAAAATTCAACATTAAAAAACTATTAACAAAACCGACAGAAGTATAAATCTCAGCAACAAAAACTCATACCAAGTCATGGAAAATCCTTGCTGTAGACCGAGAACCATTTGCGGATGTTTCAGTTTGCTTAAGCTTATTTTTTGTGTTGACTTTGCTAATATGCTACAAATCACATAAAAGATACAATAAAAAGTCAATATTATGTTATGGGTGCAGAATTTATGCATTACATGACAACGTGGCTCAGTGGTTTGGGTGGCTGCAGAGATGTGCAACTTGTTTTAGGGGATGCTGTGTTATAGCCTTGATTCAGTTTGGTTGTTATTTGCTGTGAGGCTGCAGCTGTGTGAAGCCTGCACTTTGTGGTGCAGTGGTGTGTAGAGGTGTGCAACTGTGTTGTTGCTGCTGTGTGAAGGTGTAGGTTTGAATTCAGGTTGGAGGGTCTTTGTTGGAAGGCTGCTATGGTGAGTTGGCTGCTGTTTGGGGTGCAGAGTTGTGCTGGCTGATGTGTGTTTTTTCTTGGCAGCTTAGTTGGTGTGGTTTCAGTGAGATAGCTTGCTGCAAAGGTTTGCAGAAAGTTTACGTTGTTGCTGTGTGGAGGTTTCTAGATTGAAGCTGGTTGATTGAAGTTGGTTTCTTGGAATTTTGTTGAGAGGCCTTGGTTTCATAGGCTTACATCTTCTTTGTTGTTTTTGTTTCTTTTGTTTAGCTCAGGTTTTTGTCCTTGTAGAATTGAGCTTTTTGGAGCTTCTTTGTGCATAACTGAGTCAGTTTTGCCTAAGTGGGCTCATAGGTTGTAATTATTAGCTTTTTGGTAATAAAACTCCTTACATTTACCAAAAAAAAAAAAAAAAAACCTTTGTAGTTGGTACGGACATTACCTTTCGGCTTTTCATCATTCCAATACTCACAAACCAACCAATTCCATTTTTCTGCCTCAATATTGTCTGGTTTACTGCTTATAGCTTCAGTGACTGACTTATTCCTGAAGTGTTGTTCCTTAAGCCTGAATCTCCAATTTTTATATAACATAGAGCACTGGAAACTCAATGCTTCAATGACATCAGCACCACCAACCTTTTCAGGTAAATCATATTTGCCCTGCCAAAATGAATGTTAATTCTGAGTGAAGGTATCTATAGTTAAGAAGGTGTTTAAAGTTATACATATGTAAATTTTTTTTACTTACTCAGTTCTCAATGAGAAGGCTATATCCTTTTCTTTTTGGAAATAAAGTTGCTTATATTTTGTCAATAAAAATAAAATAAACTTACCATGATCTTGTCATAAAGTTGGCATTTTTTAGCTTTATACCAGTTCCTACCATGAATGTAAAGTAAAAAAATGGATTAACAAAAGTACGAAGGTTTTGTTATGAGTAATATTATATCAAAAAAGAATATACCAAGAATCTAGGGGACAAAACTCTTTCACCCATGTGCTACAATCACATATAAATTCGTCTGCCTTTTCCCCCACCACACGCCGAAGCTCGTCCATGAAATTGATCTTGATCTTTCTTGCAGAATCTGAATTCCATATCCGCGAGGCATATTTCTTACCCCTTGTTGGCGCACCTCTCTTTCGATTAGGATATTTGAGGCGAAGTTCAGCTTGTTGAAGTCTTCGTTTCTCTCGATATGTCAGCCTAAGTTGCTGGTCATTTGCATTCTAACTTCCATCTGCATTGTTATTATGCTCCTCATCATTTCTATTTAGTTGTTCCTCACCTCAATTTGTAAGTGAAATATGTTGTTCATTTGCATGCTATTGCTGCCTTGTATTGCACTCTGTGCTAGATTGAGGAGCCATTGTCCTATAAATTGTTCTTGTAGCATAAAGTTAGTAATGCTCACTAATATCATCATCTTTTCAGTATTCCAAAAACAATTAAAAAACCAAGACAAAACAAATATTTCGTGGATTATTGCGAAAGAAGAACCAAAATAAAATCCCAACATACAATTAAAAAAAAAACAATTGTTCAAAAATTTTATAACTAAACCAAAGTACTTAATTCACCAAATAATAGTTATCATAAACTAATCTGAGTGTGTATCAANCTGATTGTGTATCAGAAGAGTTATCACTTTCAGCTTCTTCATCTTCAAGATTGTCATTGAGCTCATCCATGCTAGACTCCGTATCAAACTCTTCTTCATCCTCCTCTTCACTCTCTTCCTCTACCTCATCATCGTTAGCTTCTATCACATTTTGAGAAACCTCTAAGACAACAGTAGCATCAACTAATTCTGGTTCAATGTCTTCTCTAACTAGAGTGATTTCTTCATCACTTGTACCAATCATTTGTATCAAGTTAGTTGCCCCTTCGTCCATAGTATTCCATACTTCTTCATCTTGTTCAGTTTCTTCATCGTTGGGGAAATAAAAAAAGTTACGTGGATTCGCTTTGATGACAAATTTCCAAGGTCTATCGTTGTGAGACGCAACATAGAAAACCTGTTCAATCTGAGAAGCTAAAGCAAAAGGCTCATTTGTTTGCAATCGACGAGAAATATTGACAAGCGTACATCCAAATTTGTCCTTTCTTATCCCTCTTCCTTCATTGAACACATCAAACCATTTACAATGGAACAATACTACTCTAGGACTTGTTCTATTTTTTAAAAGCACCATACTCTAGCACGAGAACCTCTTCCAGTACTCCGTAAAAGTCCCTCCCTCCGCTCTCTGCATCCCCTCTCACAATAACGCCACTATTTTGGGTTTTTCGGTGTCTTTGCCGCTTTTTTGTGTGAAATCTAAACCCATTTATAACAAATCCATCAAATGTCACAACACCTTTCATTGGCCCTCGTGCTAAGCACAATAGTTCTTCTGTTACTCTAGCATCTCCACCATTCCAAAGTTGTTCAATCTATTTTTTGAAAGAACATAAGAAATTAAAAAATGATTTATTTTAAATTTTTTATACTTACATATAAAAAAATTAAAAGCAACAGTGTTCAGTACTCTTACTCTATTCTCAAACCACTTGCAAAAGTTAATGTCTTCATGCCCCATTATGTTTTCATATTCCCCGACTCATGAAAATTCAAAATTATAAAATTGTTAGTTCCAATTCATTCACGTTGTTCTACTTCTTCTAGTTAGTTCATGAAAGGATACTTACTCAAAGAAAGGTTGTGCTTCTTCACAGTTTTGCTAAACATACAATTGAGCTTTTCTCCAATCTTCAATACTCAATTGTTTTATATTTGGCTTTCCTAGTGGCTTGCCCTTCATTGAAAAAACTAGTAGACTATAAGGTTGTGGACAATGCATATCTTCATTTCGATCTAGACGATTGAATTGTGTCTCAATCTTAGTTAGATATCTAGCACAAAATTCCAAAAATACCTTTTCGATATATCCCTCTGCAATTGATCCTTCGGGGCGGGCTTTATTTCGCACAAAGATTTAAATGTTCGCATCGCCCTAATGGTTAAGAGTAAAGTTAGAAAAAAAAACAACCACTTTTATAAATAGCTACTTAGACCAATAAAACATATCTTACGTTTCAAACCGATACATCCAACGATAATGCACGGAATCGGCCAATTTTGCTTTTGTGACTAAGTGTATGGGAAGATGAAGCATCACATCAAAGAATGCCGGGACAAATATACGCACCAACTTGCATAAAGTAATTCCTATGTTCACTTCCATCTGCTCTAAGTCAGCTACTTTTAAGGTCTTAGAGCATAGTTGTTTAAAAAACAAACTAAGATCCCTTAACAGTTCCAAGACCTTCTCGTCTAGAACACATTGAAAGGCCGGAGTTAGAAGATCTTGCATGAAAACAGGAAAGTCATGAGTTTTCATTCCCATAAACTTTCCATCTTGCACAGATACACATCAAGAAAGATTAGATGAATAACCGTCCGGGAACGCTAATTTTGACAAAAAAGTGACTACTTTCCTCCTCTCATTTAATGTCAAGTTGAAAGAGGCTTTCGGAATTTTGTATTTCTCTCCTACTAGTTGCGGTCGAAGATCATCATGCATTTTCATTTTCTCTAAATCCAACCGAGCATTTAAGGAATCTTTGTTTTTTCCGGGTAAGTCAAGCAACGTGCCTAATATGTTCTCACAGACATTTTTTTTCTACATGCATCACATCTAAGTTATGTCGGACTAAGAGCCCGACGGACGTGGTCCACAATTAAGGGTTGCATGATGGCAGTTAGAAAAATATGTTTACTTTTTTCCATGAGTGAACTATATACCGTTCGCCTCTCTTACGTTTCCCGTTAGGCTCTTTTCCAAATTTCACATTTGAGTATCCATGTAGCTGCTCCAAAACATCATGCCCTGACAATGGATTAGGAGGAGGATGTCGTTCAACTTTTTTACCAAAAAACCTTCTATTAAGTCTGCATTTGTGATCAGGCTCTAAAAACCTACGGTGACACATATAACACCATTTGTGGCCATGCGATAAGCATTCTGGATGTGTGTCTTTGTGACAATTAGGGCATCGCCCCTTTAGTGCTCCAACCAGACAAATTGACATATGCAGGAAAATCACTAATTGTCCACATCAACACTGCTTGCATATTGAATGTCTCGTTAGTACATGCATCAAAAGTTTTTACTCCAGTTTCCCACAATTCCTTCAGTTCATCTATGAGAGGTTGTAAAAACATATCTATGTCATGACTAGGAGATTTAGGGCCAGTAATTAATAATGACAACATCATATGATCATTGTTCATACACATCCAAGGAGGTAAATTATAAGGCACTAACATCACGGGCCATATGTTGTATCTATTAGTTAGATTAGCTCCTAGATTAACCCCATCACTACTAGCTAAAGCCAAACGTACATTACGTGCATCGGCAGCAAATTCAGGATACAAATCATCTAAAGACTTTCATGATTTTGAATCCCTTGGGTGTCTCATTATAGTGTCGTCATCATCGTGTTTTTTCTTATGCTATTGCATATGCTTTGCTAGCTTAGAACACATAAAAATCCTTTGTAGTCTTGGAATCAATGGAAAATGACGCAAGACTAACTAAGGAATTTGTGATTTTTTCTTTCCATCCTCATCCACATCTGAATTTTCATCATCTTGAGAATCTTGTTTCCACCTAGGAGCCAAACACTTAGGACATTGAACTTCATTTGCTTATTCTTTTCGAAACAAAACACGATGATTAACGCATGCATCAATCTTCACGTAGTCTAACCCTAGTGCCTTTGTATATTTTTTGGCTTCATAAGAACTTGTTGGTAAGTTTTTGTCATAATTAAATGCCCTATGCAATGTGTTGAGTAACATTGAAAAAGACTTGTCAGTCCATTTACCACTGACTTTAATGTGCAACAAAGTGATGACGAATTCTAATCTCTTAAAGGTGTTACACTCGGGATACAAATCAGCCTCCATGTTTTCCATCATTTTTTGTAACACCATAGGAGTTTCGCTAATATTAATGCTACTAGACCCTAACTCCGTGCTTCTCTCATTTTCATTAATCGGTGTATCATTAGTAGAATTCCACAAATTTGTTGCATCAAAAATTAAAGGAGCCATGTCGTCAAAAGGCACGTTGTCGTTATCATTATCTTAAACTTCCCCTATATATCCTTCATCTGTGTTATCAAATTGTTCCAGCCTTTCCCCATGACTCACCCATGGGTTATAACTACGATCAATTCCGTATACTAATAAGTGACATTGCATATTTTTTTGATCTTGTGATAATACAAGCCGACAATTAAGACAAGGACATTTCAACATGGTTCCATCATTTTTACCCCTAAAAGCAAACTATAGAAAATCATTAACACCAGTTATATACTCTAGTTTTTGCCTATCCTTTACCCCATCGTGATTCATCCAGCGCCAATCCATGAGTTCTTAAAAGAAAATAGAAAAATTAAACCACTTGTGATATACAAATACAAATATATAAATTCAAAAGAAAAAAATTGTACAAAAAGCAAGTGCATCATCGTTTTTTAACTATAAAATGATGTACTTATTAATTTGTATAGGAAATTCAATAACAAGTGTGCTATTAAATATGATTTTAACTTATCTTACTTATACTACAGTTTGTAGTAAATGCATAAGAACTCTTAAATCTCACAAACATATTTTACTTATACTAGAATGCATGTAAAGATACTACGTGAGCAAAGATGTCATAGCCAAAATTAAATTAAATTAAATTAAATTGCAAGCATTACATAAAGAGACCCAACCATTTTCACAATAAGGCTTGACATTTCTTACTAAATATTTAGGAGACCCTAACTATATTGTTAATTTCACTTTTTAGTAACCTTATGTATAATCACAAACTCACTAATTTGGAAATGTAATATTGCTTGTTGGGAGTAGTGGAACTTACAATCAAGATAGTGGTGGAATAATATAAACACAGCAGGAAGTTGAGCAGGAAGTTGAGTATTGCAAGTCTGCAACATAGCAAAGAATCAAATTGAAAAATTTGTCACAAAAAAAAAAATTAAAATAAAACTTTTTGCTACTTTGTATTCTATCAACAGTAAGAATTACTACGTATTTGTATCTTCAAACCACTTGATCAGGTGAACATTCACTAGTACAAAAATCAAGTTTTACTTCGCTGGATTTACTGCGGTTTTTTAGGATTTTCTAAAAACCGCAACAAATAATCTGATGAATGTCATGATGAGTCCATATTTGCTACGGTTATTGTGTAGCCGCAGAAATAAGAACCGTAACAAATAAGTGCATGACAATTTTTTTAAAATTTTTTTTCCTTTTTTTCCGTTTGGAGTTTTTGGGACTTTATTACTTCCCTTTTTGTTTTGCCCTCCTTCTGAGACTCATTCATCTCTTTCTTTTTTCCTCTTTGTTGACATTACCTTCTCTTCCTCTCAACAAATCTCGCACCACCAACAACAAATCTCACTCCTTTTCAGCACCACCATCAACAAATCTCACAACTTTTTAGCAAGAAGCTTCACTTCCACCGCCACCATCAACGAATCCAGAGGTTTTCGTATCACCTAGGGTTTCAATTTGTAAAGGTAAAATTATTTGTATTTTGTTTAAATTTCGTTTTTGAGTTTGATGTTGTGTAGATAGTTGATTTTTCAGTTTGATGTTTCATTAATTTCGTATCACCTAGCAGTGTTGTTGGGTTTGTTGTGATTCATATTTTAATTGGGATTTTGTGTGTGAATCATTCACTGAATGAGTGACAGATTGAGAGTCACAGTGTTTTGGTGTTTTGGAGTTATGCAGGGCTAATCCTGATTCTGTTCAGATGCTGCAGTTTGTGTTGAGCCTGCTGTGTGTGTGCTGTTTTGTTGTGTTATGTGGATGGTTTACTGCTGCATGGTTATGTGTGTAGTTTGACTTCGCTCTCAATTTTCTTCATAAAATAAGTCGATTAATATGGGCAGTTCAGTTTTGAAATTGCTATCTGAAGCTCTGTGAGACACGGCATATACTTCATATATATGTTGTTTGTTATTCTAATAATGGATTGGGATCGTAATTTATGTTTAGATCAAGAACCAATATGTGGATTTGCACTAAATATGTCTTGTCTTTCTGTACTAGGTCTGTATTCTCAATAGTAGTTGTGATATAAGCTACTAATTTAAAATAAGTTGAATGTTATTGTTTGTAACTACGTACAACAATAAAATGAATTAGTTCAGCTTTAAGATTCAGAATGTATGCCATTAGTCAACTTTCTTATACTCTTGGGGCCTATTTATTTAAGTTGAAAACAACTCAATTATATTAAAAGTTTTTATTATGATTTTTAAACAAGAGTTGAGTTGAACTAAACTAAACTAATTTTAAGTTGAAGTAGACAACCCCTTGGTAAGTAATTTAATGTTGAACATTGGAACAAAACTTAGGAATTTAAATAGATTCATGATACAGCATCATGAAGACTGTAGTTGTTAAAACTGCAGTTATAATGAGTGGTGTGAAGGGGCTGCAGTCTTATATGGTTGAGTAGTGAAGTCTTTTCAGCTTATATGCAGCATCCTCTTCTGTAGGCTGAACTTGTTGGTTGTAGTGGTGTTGGTTTTTTCTGTTTTGGGGGTTGTTTTTTGTTGCTGTTGTTTTGGGTGTGCAGTTCTGAAGTTAATCCAGTTATGCAGCATTTTGCAGCTGGAAATTGCTGGAATTTAGGTTGCTTGGTTTGTTTTGGGGGCTGTGTTGATGCTGCTTGATGTGAGTGTTGTTTTCCTGTGAAGGCTGTTTTGGTGGTGAGTAGTGGTGGAAAGGCTATTTTGTTGTTGCAGGTCTGCTCAGGCTGTTGGGTAGGTTTGGTGGTGGTTTTTCTGTGTTGGGGGCTGGTTTACTACTGCTTGGTTGTGTGTGCAGTTTCTGTTTCTGTGCTGTGTAGCAGCAGTTGAGCTGTGCAGTGTGGTTTTCAGTTGTTGTGCGTGCAATGTTTCTGTGTGGCTTTTACTTCTACAGGCTAGTTTGTTTGACTGCTAGGTGGTTTGGGGAGTGTGGTGTGTTGATTCAGGTGCAGGTGTCTCAGTAGTGGTGTGTTGTGTGGGTGATTTTCAGCTTATTTTTGTGTTTTGCTTGTTTAATGTTTGGTTCTTTCTTTGTATAGCTGCTAAAGTTAGGGTTTTTCTAATTAATTTTGGGGATTTTTTTTTTAATTTTGGGTGTTTTTAATTAATTTACAGTTTTTCGAATTTGATTTGATTTGATTTGTGTTTTGTTTATGAGTGTGTGAGTGAAAGATTGAGAGGAAAGATTGTTGGACCTTGTATGCGAATTGAAAGATTGTTAGGTTTGAGTGTGTGAGTGTGTAGGTGAAAAATTGTTGGACCTTCTATGCGAATTACCTTGTTAGGTTTTCATTTGTAATGTTTTGACTCGAATTGTGTTGTATCGTTGTTTTTCAATTTTATTTGATTTGAGTTGACGTTGTGTTGAGTTGTTTTCCAATTTCTTTGTCAGCTTTTTCAAATTTTCCTTTCTTTTTTAAAGATGCGATTTTGATTATGATGTTGGATGTTTCTTTGCAATATGTATGTATATATTAATTAATCCATAAATTTATTGGAATATAGGTCGTTGTGAAGCATTTTGAAGGAAAAAGTTTGTCATTGAGTAGGTATGGAGTTATTGATTTAGAATTGAGGATGATTAATACTAGACCTATGATTCTTGATGATGAGTTGTTGACTTAGACTGTATGTAGTTGCTTAAAAATGATGTCAACAATGTAGTGATCATATTTATATAGTTTCTTAAAAATGAAGTCAACAATGTAGTGATGATGAGTTGTTAACTTAGAGTCTATGTAGTTGCTTAAAAATTTTGTCAACAATGTAGTGATCATATTTATATAGTTGCAGGAAAATATTGTCAACAATGTAGTGATGATGAGTTGCTGACTTAGAGTCTATGTAATTGCTTAAAAATGTACTATAAAAGTTATGTTTTTTTCCAAAATTGTATTACACCTTATATTCATATATATGATCAGTAAATTGCAAGTTATGATCAACATATATATTAAAGGTTAAAGATTTATATATATTCATTTTTACCGAAAAAGCTTTAATTGTGGTGTTGCTAGTTAAGCGATGACAGAAGATCGTTCCTGGATGTATAATTGCTCGGACAAGTTAAAATTTGTAGAAGGGGTGGAGGAGTTTTGTGAAAGTGATGTGGCTTATGAGAATACTAACAAAATGGGGGGGGGGGGTGGTGTCCTTGCTTCAAGTGTGCAAACGATTGTAGGTTTGAAAGTATTGAAGAGGTTAGGGTACACCTACTTCTTTATGGTTTTCGACCTAATTACCATGTGTGGAGTTATCAAGGAGAGACAGGACTCCATGACGGTAATTGTGAGGGTCGTAATCATCAACATGACGATAATAGTCATCAAGATGATGAGCACTTTATTGATGAAACCAATGATGATGGCTTCGCAAATGATGACTACGTCAACAATGATGAGGGTCATCGAGTAGAAAACATGGTGGAGGGTCTTGAAAACGGTTGAGGTTTTCAAACCATTTTAGAGGCCTCCGAAAAGCCTTTGTACCCCGGATGCACTAAATTGACTATTCTCTCCGCTGTGATGGAATTGTTTAGTGTCAAGTCAGAACACAACTAAACAGACATAAGTTTCAATGCATTGCTACAAAAGTTGAGTACCATGTTCCTAGATGGCAATGAACTTCCTAAGTCAACTTACTATGCTGAGAAGTTGATGTGTCCATTTGGCTTGGAGTATGAGAGAATACATGCTTGCCCCAATAATTGTGTTTTATATCGGAAAGATTATGAATTGTTAGATAAGTGTCCAAAGTGTGGGTTGCCACGCTATCAGCGAGGAGGAGCGAATGGTAAAGCTGGTCCGCCGTGTAAGGTATTGTGGTATCTCCCAATAATACTTAGATTTAAGCGGTTGTTTTCAATCAGTAAGGATGCTAAGAATTTGAGGTGGCATGCGGAGGGCTGAAAGATGAAGGGTTTGCTACAACATCCAGCTGATGGTCCTGAATGGAAGATGCGGAGGGCTGAAAGATGAAGGGTTTGCTACAACATCCAGCTGATGGTCCTGAATGGAAGACTCTCAACTGGAAATATAAGACATTTGGTGATGATAGTCGTAACTTGAGACTTGGGTTGTGCACCGATGGTATGAACCCTTTCAGTAATCTTAGTTCCAAACATAGTTCATGGCCAGTTACTCTTACCATCTATAACCTTCCACCTTGGTTGTGCATGAAACGAAAGTACCTTATGCTCTCACTTCTTATTTCTGGTCCAAAGCAACCCGGTAATGATATTGACGTCTATTTGGCACCACTAGTTGATGACTTGAAAAGGTTGTGGCATGAAGGGGTATCTGTGTATGATTCTTATGCAAAGGAGACTTTCACATTGCATGCAATGGTTTTGTGCACCCTTAATGATTTTCCCGCTTATGGTAACTTATCAGGATACAAGAACAAAGTAACTAAGGCATGCCCTATTTGTATGGAGGACCAGGATTCTACATGGGTCGGTAAGTATGTTGATTGGGGCCACCGAAGGTTCCTTCCACCTAATCACCCTTTTCGTAAGAAGAAGAAGGCTTTCAACGGGAAGGTTGAAGATCGTGTTGCTCGTCGTCCTTTAACCAGTTTTGAAGTTTATTCACTAGTTAAGGGTGTTAAGACTGTTTTTGGTAAACCGAATGTAGATAGTTGTGGGTTGTGGAAAAAAGAGTCCATCTTTTGGCAGCTTCCGTATTGGAGAGATTTACACGTCAGACATTGCCTTGATGTGATGCACATCGAGAAAAATGTTTGTGATGCCCTACTTTCGACTCTTTTCAACATTCCGAACAAGACTAAAGACACTAAGGTCAATCGGGAGTTCTTCAGAAAAGTAGGAGTTCGTCCTGAGCTGTGGCCTCAGCTGAAGGAGACTAAGAAAAGGAAGAACCCCGAGGAAGATAGTCAGGGCAACGAGGGAAAGGGTAAGAAAAAGGTTCATGAAAGTGGAAATCAAGAGAAAAATACTTACTTCTTACCTCCTACATGCTATATAATGTCAAAACATGAGAAGAAACACTTTTGTGCATTTTTACACAACTTAAAGGTTCCATCAGGGTATTCTTCTAACATGAAAAGATTTGTGACTTTAGATGGGGAGTCGATGTTATCTAGCATGAAATCAAACGACTGCCATGTTATGATGCAAGTTTTTCTGCCAAATGCAATTCATGGAATTCTACCAAAGCATGTTAGGTACACCATCACAGAACTATGTGCTTTCTTTAATACAATTTGCAACAAAGTGTTAGATCCATCTAAGCTAGACACTCTTCAAGCAAAGGCTATTCAGACTTTATGTAAGTTTGAGATAATGGTTCACTTAATTGTACATCTTTGACATAATGGTTCACTTAATTGTACATCTTGTTCGTGAAATTAAGCTTCTAGGTCATGTCTTCTTGAGATGGTGTTATCCTTATGTAAGTCTCGAATCCTGCTAGACCAGAGGCTAGTATAGTTCAAGGAGTCATTAGTGATGAGGTCAGGAATTTCATAGCAGAATACGTACATGGTGCAAATCCTATTGGTTTGCCTACATCTCGTCACGAAGGGAGGCTTGATGGTAAGGGTACAATTGGGTCTAGATCTGTTTTGGCAAACATGAGTGTCCTTCAACAAGCACATTTGTATGTGCTGCATCACATGGTAGAAGTTCATCATTTTCTAATTGAACATTGGCGACTTGTGAAAGAACAAAATCCAGGGAAGGGGGATAAGTGGTGGTCACAAATGCATAATAAGACGTTCATTGATTGGTTTCATAAGCAATTTACTCTTGAAAAGTTGGAGGGTGTTTCTGTTACAATTAAGTGGTTAGCTTATGGACCTCGTGAAACTGTGAATCAATATGATGGTTACGACATTAATGGATTCACGTTTTGGACCACATTTCAAGATCAAAAGTCAAAATGTGTGCAGAATAGTGGTGTCTCTGTGTTGGAGTCATCAACTTTTTATGCAACTGCGAAGGACCAATCTCCGGTTGATGCTAATTTAATGTATTATGGCCAAATTATAGAAATGTGGGAATTGGATTATTGCACTTTCACGGTTTGCCTTTTCAAGTGTAACTGGGTAGATAACAATCGGCGGTCGGTTAAAAGTGATGATCCATGCGGTTTTACTCTTGTTGACTTGGGTCGTATGCATGAAGGACCTGAGCTTTTTATACTCGCGGCCCAAGCTAAGCAAGTTTTTTATGTAACTGACCCCGCAGACTCAAAATGGTCCATAGTTTTACTAGGGAAACAAAGTATCCTAGGGATCAGAGATGTTGATGACGAGGAAGAGTATGATGCATTTGATGATTCTCCGCCTTTTACTTCTCCTAATGTGAGTGTTGCTGAATCTGCTACTAACGACACAAACTACATGCGAGATGACCACACCGAAGGGATTGTTGTTGTTGAAAAGTAATGGTGCTCATGTAGGTAGGTAAGTTAGTTAATGTACGGCTTGGTTTTAATTTGTCATGTTCATATCTTCGTAATAAAAATAATTAGATGATAACACATCATATGTACATTTTTTGAAGTTAATTATTTACATGATAAAACATAATATCTACGGTTCTTTTCTTTGTTTTCAGTTATGATGATCACGCATGATATGTATCGTTTAAATTTGCTTTGTTTTCATTAATGATGATCGTTTTCACTAATCTTCCACCTTGCTACAGGTTTGTACATGTCTAGTGATGATGACACTGACCACAGTTTAGATGAAGTGAGTTCCGAGTCAGATCCTCTATTTGATCATCATTTGGAGGAGGATCAAGGTGACCCCGAGGATATAGAGTACGAAAATTACCTTGATAGAGTGGAGCAATTTGAGATAATGGCAGATCAGGCACCTCCTGTTGTTGAAGCAAATCCCATTTCCGGAGATGATACAACACGTGAGCAGACAAATCCGGTTCCAGAGACCCAGGCACTTATCCCTCACGACGCATAACTCCATACTGGGAGGTTCAGGTTCATCAAGGAAGAAGTCAACGAAAAATACTTGTCCAAGAAGAGGACGAGGTCCATCTAAGGGAGTGAAACCGGATGAACCTATGCACCTTGAGTACAATGAGCATGGCCAGACATGTGGTGAGTGGAGACGATTGTATGGGAGACATGTCGGGGTATGCATGAGGAAGCTTAGTGTCTTGAAAAATTAGGAAGATGTGGAGGATGGATTGAAAACCGCTATGTGGCAGGATGCAGTGGTATGTTTATGCCTTCTTTTTAATTTCTACAGTTCTATTTTTTTCAAGAGTGATGATTTTGAAACTCATTAGTTGTGACAAATTGTAGAATCTTTTCCACATTGATGAAACCGAAGAAAAGAGGCTGTTGTTCATGTCCGCTGTTGTGGAGAGATTTAGGGACTTTAAGTCTAAGCTTGTGAGTGGATGGATCACGAAAACAAGGAAGAGGTCGAACAAAGAAGGCAATCAAATGCCTTATGACATTTACCCCCACATCTCTAGCGAAGTTTGGGAAGCTTTTGTTGCACATAAGACAACACCGGACCAAGTTGTAAGTCTTTTTCCAACACGCATGCGTTCTTTGAGACTTATTAATTTGTAACTTTTCAATACATGTAACGGTTATAGTGTTAGTAAAGTAAGTTATTTCTAATCATTAACTAGGCAAAGCGTGCTTCCGCGTCTAAAAGTGCGAAGCGAAAGAAGGCCTTTCATCACATGGGACAATACTCCTATGAGCGAGCAAAAGCAAAGTGGAAAGCTGAAGGTTTTTATGACAAAGTGATTTCATCTTCTGGTGACACAACCACTGCCTCCTCTTCTGAAGTTACAGCATTGGCAGGAAATCGCGCAATTGACTGGTACTGCTCGTTACATGCACGAGATGCAAGTGGAAGCTGTGTAATTAAAGATCTCGAGTTGAAGAAGGTTGCAAATGCATTGGTAAAAGCAGCTTGCATCTGTTCTGCCTCCTCTACTGTCTTTTGCTTTTTGTTCTGTTTTTTGTTGTTTTTTATTATGTTTTTTGTCCTTTTTATTGTTGTTTTCTATTGCGTTGTTGTGTTGGTTTGTTGTTTCTGCTGTGGTCCTACTGTTTCTGTTGTGTTGCTGTTGTTTAGGTATGCTATTTTCGATTTATTGCTGCTGTTTCTTTTTGCTATGTTGCTGTTGTTTCTGTAGAGTTGTTGCTGTTTCTGTTGTGTTGCTGCTGTTGATAATCACTTCTTCACAGCATTTCCTTATTTTGGCAGCGTGTTGTTCTCTTTTATGTCTTGCAGATTAGCATGAAACAAAAACACAGCACAGGTTATGATCCCTTGGCATTTCCAAAGCTCATATCAATTCAGGTAATAAAATCAAAGTCTTGTTTACTCAACTTAATTGTATGCATTTGCCTTATATGTCCAACTACTTGACTACGATTGTTTTTTGTACGTGCTATGTAATTGAAAGTGTGCGCAACAACAAAATGGTATTGATTGCGGGTACTATGTGATGCGGTACATTTACGATATAATCTCAACATGTATGGATTCTGACGATCTAGAAAAGGTACGTGTGTGCTCCCTTTTCTTCTCTTTCGAATCTGAATCTCCAATAGAACTTGATCGTTTTGATGGTGTTCTACTATTGTGTTGAGTTCCATTTTATTAAGTGTGCCTCGGTTAGTTGTGAAGCTTCTGGATTTTATGTTCGTGTGAAACTCAATTCAGCCTAGGAAGCTTAGAACAAACACCAAAACTATATAACAACCAGCAGAACAAACCTACAAACTATACAAAATAAGTCAAAACAAACAAAAACTGCACAAAAGCCTCAAAAACCACTAAAACTAACAGCATCTAACCACCTAACCTCAACACTACCACACAGCCTACACCCAACACAATCAAGCAAGGACATTACCCTAACTTCAAACTGAGCACAAAAGCTCAACTGCAGACCTGCACTCCAAGCAAACCAGTTGAAGCCTTCAGTCACAGCAGCAAACACAGTTTGATCTACCATAAACACATACTGCATGACCAGAAAAAACCTAAACAACATCAACCAAACAAAGTAACTCTGCAATCCAGCCAAACTGCAACTCTGCAATCCACAAAACTGCATAATCTTACTGCTGCAAAAGCTGCTCAAACACAGCAAGACAAACAACAACAATGACACCAATCAGCAGAAAAACCACCTCTTACAGCCAGGAACCCTCCTCCCTTCACAGCAGACCAGCAGCAACAAACTGCAGTACTCTCCACAGCTCACAACCTGAACTGACAGCCAAACACCACAACCAACACAACCCTCCACCAACCTGGAACCCTCCTCCCATCACCACAGACCTTCAGAAGCCTAGGAAACCATCCTGAGCACACAAGGAGCCAAATAGCCTGCACAGAAACTAGCAAACTGATAGCAGCAACTTACAACAAACAAGCAGCCTGCCCAAAATAGTTTGATTTTGAATTAAATTGCTCTTGAACAAAATAGTTTGTTTTTGAATTGAATTGCTCTTGAACAAATACTTACAAGGTAAGACCTAAACACCCAACTTAATAACTCATACATACACTTAGATAAGCATTATCATTTCTCATACATGCCCCTTAAAATCAGTAATGAGGTCATGTAATTAATTAAGTAATCGATGAAAGCAAGAAGCAATAGCTCACACTTAGCTTCCACTTGTATTTCACTTCACGTAATCATTGCCCATTTACGACAAAGTTTAGTTGCGTTAGTTAACCCTTTATAAAGCGTTAAAGAGTTGTTTCTTTTTTTGGTTCCATTATTTTGCAACCAAAGAGAACAAGAACATTCCTTATACGCAAGCTACGACCTCTAATGTATTGTTGTACTGTACTATGCTGCTTTTGCCCCTACTGCGTTTCGGTACTGCTGCGGTTGCTGCTGTGTTGTTGTACTGGTGCTGTGCTACATTTGCCGCTGCTGCTCTGCTGGATTTCGCTGCTGCTATGCTGCATTTGCCGCTGCTATGTTTCTGTTTGTTCTTTTTTCGATGCGGTTAAACATATATATAGCTTGAATGGTGTTTATGTATGTATTGCGTTAGTGTTTATATTTCGCAATAGCCCAACTATTTATACTTTGAACATTTCTTATGTTTTGATTAGGTTTTGTCAACCACATCTACGAGAGAAGGGTCATTCACGAATGAGGAAATTGGCGAGGTTCGTGACAAGGTGGCAAAATTCCTCTACACCCATTGCTTGTGATGGTTTAACAAACAACACTTGTTCTCTTTTATGCATTCGTCGAATTCGATCTCCACTTGTATATATATGTATGAACCTTATTTTGTATTGGGAAATGAATTGATCATTTGTAACGACAATTGGTTTTGTATTTATAATATATATGAATTAATTATATCTGCTGATAGAGATTGGTTGCAGCTTCTATTTAGGCAGCTTGATGTGCAGGTTTTGTTGTTGTGCATGCTGTAATTTTTTCAGTTTGAAGCAGTGGCAGTTCAGCTTGCAAGGAAGGGGGAAGGGTTAAAAGGGTGGAATTATTGTGGTTGGAGATTGGTGATTGGGTTGTCAGTTCTGCTGGTTGCTGCTAGAACTGGTTTCAGGTCTGCTGGGACTGTTTTTGTTGCTACAGTGTTTTGGAATGTCCAGATACAGCTTGGTTTGTATCGTTGGCTTTCAGGTTAGCTTTTGCTGCTGTTGGGCTGGTGGTTTTTTTTTTTTTTTTGTGTTGCTGGATGGTTCCTGCTGTGAGCCTGTTTTGCACCCAAAAGCAAAAAAAAAAAAAAATTTCAAACGATTATTTGCTACGGTTGTTTGTTGAAGCGCAGCAAATAAAGCATCAAAAATTGGAGGGAAAGTCTATTATTTGCTGCTGTTCTTAACAAAAACCGCAGTAAATACTAGACTTTCCCTCCAATTTTTGATGCTTTATTTGAGCCGTTTTAACAAACAACCGCAGCAGTTAATAAGTATTTGCTGCGGTTTGACAGCAGCAAATACTAATTCACTTTATTGCTGCTATGGGGTTTGCTGCGGTCAAAAACCGCAGCAAATACTTGGGTTTTGTCCGCAACAAAACTTGATTTTCGTACTAGTGATTACCTTCAAAGCAGAACAAGGGAAAACAAACATAACCAAGGAAGAAAGTATTAACCTCAATCCATGTAATAATTACCATAGATCCATATGCAAGATCGTTTGGATAATTATATCAACTCCTACCCTTTCCCTAGACCTCTTAACAAACTAAAAGGGTAAACTCACTCAATTCATCTCTAAATCGGAGAAAAGATTTTCCAACCACTAGACCAAAATATCTAAATAGGATGAACATGAATAAATTTATTTGGTGATGCATAAACCATCTATGAAGCATAATTTAATTAACCTTCATATATTGCCTAATAGAATGACCTTTAAAGTTATATGGCTCGGTTCAACATGGCTAATAGACTGAGTGTAAGACCCTAAAATCTACTAGTAGAAAACTCGTATTGTTGTTATTATAATAATAGATATTGGGGTATTACCGCCACATTTATATAAATAAATGCAAGGCTAAACAAACTAAAGTCTTACCTTCCAAAGGCTAAAGTAAACTCCAATACTTTAGCTAATCAATTCACAAACTTTAACTAAAGTAAACCAACTTAATTAAATAAAATCTTCAAACCCCTAGTTTTTTATAATTAACAAAACACACTCACTAGAAATAAGAAAACACACTTCACTTGAATTACAACACTACTAATTAAAAATAACAAGCATTAAATTAAGGTGAGCTCTTCCTCTTAGCGACATATACCATAATTTTCCATAATCACCTGCAAAACACAAGTACCAAAAGAAAGAATAAAAAACAAACAAANAAAAAAAAAAAAAAAACAAACAAACAAACAAAACAGACAAAAGCCGGTGATTCATACTCCATCCCGTTGCAAGATAATAATTTTTAACATTTGAAAATAAATTTATACACACGTTTATAATTATGGGTCTCCGAGCTAAACTAATACCAAAATCATTTGAACATCCAATTATAATTTAGTTAGCCCTTAATATTTTATTTAAACAGGAAACGGAACGTCGATAGGCAGGGACTGAATCCCAAAACCACCTACCTTACTAGGGTCGTCACCCTGATATCAGTATATCGATCTCCACAATGGCCAAAAGTCCTTAGTGTGCACACCCCTCACTAAAAGCCCATTGGTCAAAACCAACGAGTTCACTATTAGGAGGACGACTACAATTTCACAATCATAATGTCATAGTTTCACACGACCTATTAGAAGCCCATCGATCTTAAGCGTCAAGGGGTTCACTACTAATAGATTACTGTTCCAAACCTTTGGGGGATCCATCCCAATGGTTTATTTCCCTATTTCATTTTAATCGTTATCTTTCTTATAATCATTCTTATTAGTACTACTCAAAAGGTGACAATATCTAATGAGGTTTATTCACAAAAGGCACTGAGTTCGTAATCAAAGCAATTGTATAACTCCAATAATAAAATAAATAAATAAATAAACAAAGTAATTTTTTTTAAAAGATACGTAGCATGCCATTACCTTAACCAAGTAAAACAAAATCTATAAAATAAAGTTTAATAAAATTTGAAACCACTATGCTCCAATTCAACTACTGTGGAGTTTAGTTCTTCAAATACACTTAGGCAAATAAATTAATTTTGGCAACCCAAGATGGCAAAGTGGTCTACGAATGATTATCATTGTTTATCATAAAACGACAAATAAAACTCTCCACATAGCAATTCGTTAGCAGTTAGCACAACTCATCCCTTCTGTACAGTATAGTAATTATCAATTACGGATGAAAGTTGATGCAATATATATATAAAAAAAAAATTATAATTTTAACAGTTTAAAGAATCTATACATTCCATACATGAGACACATAACACATCAAAATTTTAACAGGATTTATGAGAAAGTGATGGACATAAGCATTACCTTGATTAGGGTAATCGCGAGTCGAACGAACGATCTAAAAATCCTCAGTTAGAAATTCTCCTTTGTCTACAATAATGAACCCATGCAAGCAATTCAATTAAACTGATTTTAAAGAGTAAAATTAGAGAAAAGATCTTGGATTACTTACTTAATTAAAGCTTGATTATGAAAGAAGATATAAATTGGTCGTATCAAGTAATCAAAGAAGATTTTTTTTAAAAAAAAAAACGTTGATAGAACAAGGTGAAAGGAAAGTGTAAATTGATCTCTTTTGAAGTTATACGTAAAACTTGTTTCAAAATTTTATTTATTATTATTATTTTTTTTTTTCAAAATATAACTACCCATTAGTAGTGGGAAGATGGAAGACTAAGTCCAAATATTATTTATTTATTTTTTTTTAATTATTCTTATTATTTTTTTTATATTTATATATGTATATAATATATATATATATATATATATTAAAATCTTTTGTTTCCCCACCAAATAAAGCATGTAGTATTACACTGAGACAAGAACATACTTTGCCACCTTGACTACCTACCGAGTGGAGTCCTAATTATTTATCTAGTTGTTGGTAACTAGAAACTTATAAATCACTCAAAATAGTCGAGAAATACTTCAAGTAGTAAACACTGTAATGGTAAACAAGTTTACAATATTTATTATAGTACGAGTAACTTGAATCGAGTGCCTCATGTATAACCATGAACCAATAAAAACAAATTAGGGATATAGGGCCAAGAAATATTATGTAATCTTACAAAGTTTAGGTTACTTTGATAATTCCTACATTTGTCAATGTTCCCACTTCCCAGTCAAACAAAACAAGAGTTGACCATCAATAACAGAGCGAAACAACAAAGCCTGATAACTAAAAGTGATTAAGAATTTTGAAGCCTTTTTGACATTAAGAGGTTAAATTACAATAACTCAAGTTAAGGAATATATTAATGAATAGCTTTTTAATTGCAAATAATCCTTCGTTCCAGATATAGTTTACCAGAATTTGGTAGCCTGGATGATATACAACAAAGTGTATGTATACAATTTATTCTGAAATCTTAAATCTGAAATTCAATTTACTACAAAATCATCCAGGTCAACATAGTTCACTGCAAAGTACACAACGAAATTGACACAAAACTATATCATACAGGTCAACAAAGTGAATGAGCGTTCAAGTCATGCTCATTTTATTCTAAAGTCTTAAATCTGAAATTCAATTTACTGCCTTTTTAATTTCATTCTCTCAATCCAGTTTCTGCCCAAATTAGGTCCTTGCTCATTCTCTCATTTAGTTAGGTACTCGCAATCTAAGTATTTGACCTAATCCGTTCTGCACAGATCTTTACATAATTGATGCGCTGAATTCAGGTCAAATATAAGCATACTCAAATCAGAACAACAAAAAGTAAAGGCTTTTGCACCTATTGGTTATCACAGCTCTAAAACATAATAGTTGGTAATAATACTCCTTTCTCAAAAAATAATACTCTTAAAAACAATCAGAATACAATTGACAAGAATACAATCAGAATTGATTTCAAAACCTACCGTTCTGGATATAGTTTGCACTTTTATTGACCAGAATTTCGCTTCTCAATTGCAAATTAAGGAAAAAAATCAGACATAACCATGAATTATCAATTGAATGTTCAAATATGAGCATAATTAGCAATAAATCAAATAATTGATAATTCGAACATGCAATTGATAATAATGCTCAGATAACAAACAATAACATCAAGAGTTGTGTAATTACAAATACAAACAATAACAACAATAGATTGCGATAATTCGAAAATGCAATTGATAATTGTAAATTCGAACATAAATTGATAATTACCAATTGATAATTGATAATTATGCTTAGAACACCATAAATTCGAACCAACAATAACAACAATTGATAATTGATGATTGATAATTCGACCATTGAGAACTTATTTTTCATCCACCAAAGATTTTAGTGTTTCTTTTTTTTTTTTTCTTTTTCTTTCTTTATTTATTTTTAATTCAGAAAGAGAACAAACTAAACAAGGACAAGGACATGACACAAGCTTCACTAATTTACATAGGGTGACGACAGTTGAAGGCTGAGGTTCGAATGTTGGTTAGTGAACAAGGGTCAAGGAACAAAGGGGAACAAAAGGATATACAAAAATGTGGAAGTAAAATAAAATAAAAATTAAAAATAAACCTAAGGCCCTGTTCTCCTCGTCTTATTTTTACTTATTTTCAACAAAAATAAGTTCAGTTCAGCAAATAAGTTCAGATCAGCAAAAAATTAGTTCAGTTCAGCAAAAATCAGTTTCAATCATTCATAAATTGTTAATGATTTCAGCAAAAATAAGTTCAGTTCAGCACAAATAAGTTCAAATCAGTAAAAATAATTCCAGATAAGCAAAAATAAGTTGAGGAGAATAGAGCCTAAGTGAGTTGGATTCTAAAACAAAATAGCGAAGTGAAAGCCATGGTCATTGAAAAAGAGCAAAGTAGGCAAGATTCCCATAGTCTCAAGGCAAATTCTCGTTCTAAATGCCAATACGAGGTAAACAACAAAACTCATGAAAGAAAATTGACCAAGGTGATGGTCAAAACAAATGAGGGCTCTAAAACTCAGCAAGTTTCAAAAGATCATAATAAGCGTTGTACCAATAAGGACGACTAAAATTGACATTCACGCAGAAGTTCAACAATGTTCTAAATGCGTAATTGATTCAAGAATTCGAGACTTAGGAACTTCCTTTCCAAAACGAATAAAGAGTTAAGGCACATGAGGAAAAAGGAGTTCGAAGCTAGTTAACCACTATTTACATCATAGGAACCCAAGCTAAACTAAAAAGATCCTAAAAAGAATTTTTTTATTATATATATATATTATTTTAATTTTTTTTTTTTTTTTGATTGCATGCTTAAAAGGTAAACCAGAATACTCTAAGACAAACTAAGGAACAAAAGTAAAAAAAAATAAACTAAGAAAATAACTACATGCTCTCAGTAACTTAAATGCATTTGGATTAAAAGGAGGAGAAAGGGGGAGAAGATATTTTTGATTTTTGGGAGAAGGAGAGGGGAGAAGGAATTTTGGATTTTCAAGTAAGGAAGCAAGGAAAAAGATCATCATCACAATCATCACATTATCATCAAAACATCATCGAAATTTCATCATCAACAAAGGAACCAACATCATCCAAAGAATCAAAATCATCAACATCACCAAAGGGAATCAACAACATCAACATCAAGAGTGCCAAGGAACCAACTTCATCAAAACCAATCAACAATATCACCACAATACCCCACCTCAAATCAAAATAGAACAAGCCCAAGGATCACACGACCACACCAAACAACTCTCTCTAATCAATTGACACTACTCCCAAAGCTAAAACTAACCCAAACCCAACAAAAATACACAAAAGATGCTTGGGCAATTCTCCCCTTTAAGCTAGGACGAAAGCATAGTCCCGATGGTCACGGAGAAGGGTGATCTTGCCTATAGTTATAGGTGGGATCCACATTGGGCCCAGAAGCATCTGTGTGTGGAGGCAAGTCATATCTAGGGGCATTCAAGTAGTTTCCGTACTCAAAAGGAGATGAAGGAAAAGGCTCCCAACCCCCGCTATATCCCGTCTCACCCCCCCCCCC
>PYUH01000418.1:1073511-1139210 GCA_016808085.1 Suaeda aralocaspica | reverse complement strand
ACCCGTCTCACCCCCCCCCCCCAAGTAGATACGGAGGGGTCTCCACGAGGATTGGAGCCACCGGAAACTCAAAAAATTATATCCAGGCTCTGAACGGGTTAGCTAATAAGGCCAAGTGGGTTGGTTGTTATTCCAACCAGGGACCGGTCCTTCATCAGTAGGACGATGGGGATGTTAAGAAAAAGGTCAAAATGTCCAGCGAAAACGTGATAATGATACATAGTATTATTTTGTATAAATGTTAGATCCCTTTCTTGCTGCTGTTGCTCTTGCATGCTGATGCTGAATGTAGGTATACATTTCAGTTTTTTGCAAGGAGATAGAGTTGAAAGCATTCATTAGTTCACAGTAAGGAGGAAGTGATGGGTCTTAGGAAGTAGAGGGACCCTCATGTTGTTGGGCTTGTTGTTCGGGTTCAGGCTCAGGAGGTGAGAACAAAGAAAACTGGGTAGCCCTAGGAATAAGATGCTTCGCATGACGTGAGAAGTAAACACTATTGGAGGAATTCAAGGGCTGGAATGGGATGAGGTAGGGGTTATCGCGCTCAAGAGAGGTTACCTCGGGATTAGGGAGGTAACAATGGTGAACTCTCCTTACTAGCCAACTCCACCTCCCCGGTCTACTAGTGGTGTGGGTGATCTCACAATTCTCAAACTCACCCGTGTCAAAGAAAAGGTTTGAAGAAATGGCATCCATAGCCCCAAAACGTTTCGAATACCCTAAATCTTTTGCAGTCAAAGTAATGTAACCCCCCAAGTGGATGGCTCCGGTCAACATTGGGTTGTTGGTGAAACCAAGGCCCCTTTACATAAAAAGATATCCGGTATTGATTTTACCAGCTTGAGATTGGCTAGTGGCGAGGTGGAGGCACCAAAGTTCCTCCTGGTTCATCTTTCTTAGGTCTTTCTTAGAAGAAATTGAAAAGCTAAACATCCTATGGGTCAGACGCAAACATGGCTGGTGAATGTGACTGGCTAGGCTGTTTGCTGAGGAGAACCTAGGATTACCACTAATAGACTCCTAAAAGGAGTGAATTGAGCCAAGCTCATGAATAGTTTTTGGCAAGGGTTTGAAAATGGGTGTATTAGGGTCACAACCAAAGTATTGGTTTAGGGTAGCAAGAGTTATGGTATGTCGTTTGTTGAACATTCGGAATGTGATGTCGTGCTCAGGGAAAGCCTCGTCCTCTGATGTTTGAGAGATTGAGAAAGTACTTAAAAACTCTAGGGTGAGAGTCCGATAGGTGTATTGGGCTTTTGTGGGCCTCATAAAGGTGGTTCACACTAAGTTTTCAAACATGACCGTCATTTCGGTGTCAAAGCCTAGATCAGAGCAAGGTTTAGGGGTGAAAAAACTTAGTAGGCTTAATAGTTCGTTTAGACAAAGCTTCGAATTTTTCACTGAATTGCCCCGGTGTTTTCAAAAGGGGTGGTGGGACAATGTGTATTTCCTCACTAGGCTCAGTAGGTTCAGTACCTGGGGTTTGTACATCTCTAAACATATGGACTAGTCTCCTGGTCTTTATAGGAGGGTTCGTTTTAGGCATAGTGAATGAAAGGAATAGACAAGGAGAAAATAATTAACAACTGAAATCCAAAGTCAAATCCTAAAAACTAAACATCACTAGTTCATGAAGCTAAAGGCAACCTCAAGCCTTAAGTTCACAAGAAGCCTAAACAACTAACAACAACAACTCAATTACGACAACAAAATCACAACTCAACACATGAAACCAAGGAAATAGCAAGAGTCAAATTTAACAAACCCAAGAACAAATTAATACCAAGGAGTTCATAAAATGAAAAAATAGCACTTGTTAACATTAATTCATACAAAAAAAAAATCAAGATTGCTAAAGGAAAAGGATAACGATCGAAAAATTGATGCCCAATAGAGTGTGAAAACACTCTATAACCTCTAGAGAAGAAGATTAGAGCTCAAGAAACCCAAAAATCCAACATTAGATGAAACCCTAAGTTTTTCCCCAAATTGATTTTTGTGTGAGATTACCAATATAAGTGTGAGAGATGAACTAGAAATTGCAAATTTGTTTTTTGGAGTGTTGATTGTGAAATTTGTGAATAAAAATGATGAAAGGTGATGAGGAAATGGTTAAGTAGAATAAAGTAGAAGGGGTTGGTGAGAGAAGGAGGTCGTTGTGTTTTTTGAAGGGTTGGTGAAATTTGAGTGAAATTTTGTGGAAATAAAGCCCAGAATCTAAAAAAAAAAACTGCGGAAGGGGGATTGCTGCTACTAGGGGTGTGCAAGATTTTACGGTTCCGAATTTCCGGTCCGAAATTTTCCGATTCCGTTCCGAAAAATCGGAATTCCGATTAAGATTTTTGAAAACCGGAAAAACCGGATCGGATATCCGGTTTTTTAAACCGGAAACCGGATCGGATACGGAATGGATTTTTAAAAAATCGGATTCCGGATTTTTAAGGAAAACAAAATCCGGAATTCCGGTTTTCCGGATTTTTCCGAATTTTTCCGAATTTTTCCGGATTTCCGATCCGGTTTTTAAGGGTATATGTGTAAATTTTAGAGAAAATTCTAGTATATAATTCGGAACCGGATATCCGGATTTCCGATCCGGTTTTTCCGGATATCCGAATTTCCGGAATTCCGGTTTTTCCGGAACGGATACGGAATCAATTTTGTTGGTTCCGAAAATCCGGATATCCGAATTTCCGGATCGGAAAATTTCCGATTTCCGGTTTTGCACACCCCTAGCTGCTGCAATGTTCAGGGGTTCAACCGCAATGTGTGTTTTCTTCATTTTTTTCTTTTGAGACAGAAAAGGGGCCCAAATGAGTACAAGAGGGGGGTTACGACCGCAATGTTCAGGGGTTGCGGCCGCAATGTATATTGTGGTCTCAATGTTTGGCCTTGCGGCCGCATCTGAGTCATAATTTTAAGCCCTTTACCAAAAATCAGCAAAAGATGCATGCATTGCGGCCACAACTTTTGTACCTTGTGGCCGCAATGCCTTCTTTGGCTTTATTTTTGCTTTGAAACTTGATAATGCTCAAAGGTTGATTGCTAGCTTGGTAAAGTTTGTTTCAGGATGATGAAATTCCTGAAAGCACGCATGATTCCTTACTGACGCTGGTACATAAGCTAAAAGGGATGATTTTGGGATGATCAAACCCCAAAATCTCATGTAAAAAATGCTTTAAATGCGCCACACATTCCAAAAACCGACATGTGACCCCTAATGTGTCATGTAAAGGCCAAATTGCCACCCAAATGGCTTCAAATGGTCATAGTGAGGGAATAAGATGATATGAGAGTGTTAGTTTTGTAAACGAACACTGAAGTGCTAATCCGGGATGATGAAATCCTCACAAAGCCTTAAAATCATCAAAACATACCCCAAATGACACCAAAAACAATTATAACTCCCGAAAACTTCATTCACATCAACCAAAAACCAATTATTATGATTCCAAGGTGATATCTTGGCTTGTAAGCTCAATATGGCGAGATTGGGATGATTAGCACCCAAAATCACCAAAAATGCTCAAAAGGAGCCAAAAATTGCTCAAATGAGCTAGATTATCAAAAATATTTACATGTAACCCAGGGATGCCTCCAGTGAGCGCTTGTTTAACGTCCTAATTATAAGCCTAACTCAACACCCAGAAATAGAAACTAAGGCATAACTGAAGTTACACAAAAGTCATCCAGGAGGAGGACCAGATTTTGAAGAACAAAAGGCTTTTGAAATAATTTATTAAGGATACGACCATTAGCTTTTAATGGCTTTCCTTTCTTCTCTGCCACTTCCTTAAAAGGAGAGGAAGTGTTAAGCCAATCTTTCAATGATTCAAGTTTTGAGTCATCGAAAATAGCTTTAAAAGGTTGAGAGTTATGGGTATGAAAACGAGCCTCGCTTTCCACCTTATCATGTAAAGGTTGAGCTCCTTTCTCCATGCCTTTAATTCTTGGGCTAGGTAAGCTTGAGGGTTCATGATGATGGATAATGCAAACCTCGAGCTTAGGTATGATAATGCGAGGTTTACTAACAACAGTAAAGCTGAAATTTTTTAAAAAGTCATTATTCAGGTCTTTACATTTAAAAGCGCACCTGCGGTGCGCAAGAATTCTCTTCCAAAAATGAGAGGGATTGAAATATCCTCTTCCATATCGATTATCAAGAAGTCGCATGGGATGAAAATATCATCAATGTACACATGTAAGTTAATTAAAATGCCAATAGTTTGTTTTATGGTGTTATCGGCCAACTTAATTTTCATGTTGGAAGGTTTCCTTCCCTCCATGCCTATTTTCTTGGCTTGAGAGAGGAGCATTATGCTCATTCCTCCCAAGATCACAAAGACCTTGAACTATGCCCAAACTCTCGATTAGAGTGGGAACAATGAAACTACCCAACTGCTCAACTATTTGCTTTAAAGCTCGGTTAGGGAATGGTAAAGACCTTAACCAGAGCCTTTGGAGTAGCTACCTCACAAACAACCTCGCCTTTACCGTCATTAATGGAAATTTCTTCCACCATAACAAAAATAGGCACCTCGCTTACAACGGAAACATATTTTACGTGCTCCTTAGGATTAACCATACTTTGCCCCAGAAATTCCTTTCCAGAGTTAGGCGTGGAGCTAGCAACATGTTGAGCAATTTGAGAGAGTTGAGACTCAATCATTTTCTTGTGAGCTTGAAGTTGCTGAAACAGAAGTGGCAAGGTCACCTACCCTCCTCCCATTATCGGCATTGGCTTTAGTTTGGTGTTGGATGAAAGTTTCCAGCACTTGTTCCAGGCTCGATTTTTGAGGAGGAGAAGGGTAAGGCCTTCTAGATTGCATAGGTTCCCCTTCGTTAAAACCGAGGGGCCTATAAGGGCCGGGTTGTTGTTGCGGGGGTGGTCGTTGATAAGTGTTTTGGGGACCACCTCCCGTATTCCATCCGGAATTGGGTTGGGGATTCCAACCTTGATTGTAGCCTTGGGAGAAGGCCACAGCCATAGTGAAAACACAATAAGAAGCACAAATTCTCATGGCGCATACACAAAACGGCTCCGAAGCACAAATTCTCAAAGATTAGTAACGTACCTTAATCCAAACGCCTATTCTCATGGTATTTAAACTAAACACATATGGAGAGTCTTCACTCAACTTCATCTCTCGATCCTTCATTGAGGAACCTAAAACATCATCTAAGGTAGTGAACCTAACACTGTGTAATTCAAAACCCCGTGTATGACTCTAGACACCCCCAAGCTCGGTTTTTACTGAAAACCAACGAGGTCATGAAATGAGTGAGGGTTTCACCCACACCGTAGCACAAGACTGCTCACTATTCGTATTTAAAACTAAATTAAAACTAGTAAACATCATGGAATGAAACAAACAAGGGAAGAAGTATTACTAGTGAGTACTTTACACAATTATAGCAAATAAGAAGTGAACTTAAGGATTTAAGAACAAGGGTTTTCTTAAGATGGATTAAAGTAATTTAACAACGACAAGCTATATCATCAAAACTACTTAAAGTATGAAACTTGGAGGGTAAGTAACATAAGAATTCAAGGTATGAACATAAATAAGCAAGAATTATAAGAGTTTAGAAGAGTTACTAGACGCTTGATTTCATACAACAATATGTCAATATCCAAATTCCAAGTGCATGAATCTTTAGAGTACAACTTATAAAGGACACAGAGTTTGAAGAACTTAAATATAGAATTAAGACTAATATTGTTTTAAGTACAAAGATGATCTAGGAATAAACTTAAGAACAAGAATTTATGTAAAACTTCAAAAGAGTAAAGGTAGGTCTAAGGCTTTTATGACTAGAAGTATTCTACAGCTTCTTATATCTATCTCCAAGTACAAAATCAAGTGAAAAGTGGATAAATAAGGAAGCAAACTACGATTTTGCTAAAGGAGGCAGGGTTGCGGCCGCATAGTCTGGGGGTTGCGGCCACAACCCCTACTATGTACCATTCCTGAAGTTCTTTATCAAAATGCAAAGTTACTCTTGGAAAATTGCCTTCAAGGGGGTGCTTGCAAATGCTCTTTGTCGCTATGAAATGGCTAGCGATATCGTTAGCCAAACTCGCGATATCACTAGTTGCCGAAGACGAAGGGAAAACCTTCTTGCCCATTATGCTTCTAAAACTCTAGGCCGACCCGAACCAAACCAAAATACTATGTAACTCATCATCTAATGTTACCTCGGCTTCCGAATCAAACGGAACAAATCTACAAAACTGAGATAACATGCAAAACAAGACAAAAATGGGGTATAGTACGATAAAAATGCAAGGGAGCGGGTTGAATAGAATAAAGAAAGAAATAAGGGAAAAAAATATGGAAAAAGAGCCGAAAAATACATAAATTACTTACTAAAAAGCTATAGAAATATATACAAATAAACACTACATCAGGGCCATGCATTCCTTTTACTTCAGTTGTCATTTCTCTTGATTATTATGTTTCTCCTTTGCAGGGATGGTGCCCCATGAGGGTATACAACACTCCAGGCTAGTTTTGTCAGCACTACCCACATTTTTCCAACGATACCAACGTGGTGCATGCCATACTGGTTTGCGACTTTGGTTACTTAGCCCGTTTCATGGAGGGAATACACAAGGAATAAGCCAACTGTGTTTTTTAGTTAGGGTTACTAGAGTGGTGGTGGGATAGCATTAACACATTTTATTTATCGTGGGGAGAGAATACTATCACTCCTCATAACTAAGCTGTCCTTTTCAGCCTACCCTTCACTTCTTAGGCCATAGTTGTGGATTCTACTCCAATTGCTCACAGCTAGAGGGTTATCGAGTTGATAAGACTAGTTGCTCTTACACTCCTTGAAAAATGATAGCCATGATGCTTTAGCTAGAGGCATTTTCTTAGATGGCACCACAACTTATCAAAAGGTGTGCATTCTACTTTATTGCTTCTTGGTCGTGTCTTAGTTGAAAAAATGGGTGAGAGATGCGGCCTCAATTACTTGGCATCCTTGGTTGATATTTCCAAGGTCCGTGATTACGACTGGGGAGGTTAAATTATGGATATGTCTTGCTCCTGTATGGCCTTAATGAGGCTTTCCGCAAGGGCCAAGATGGGGGAAAGTCCTCCATAGGCGGCGACTAGCGATTCCTGGAGATATGTTATATCACTCTTGTATTTCCACTTACTTTGATGAAATTATGTGTGGATTTTGACTTGTTAACCACGGTTTTGGGCTTTTAAGTACTTCCCCTATCTAGCCATCGCTCTACGTGGCGATCGTCGGCATCCACTCCTAGCATCCAAGGGGGTGGATATCACTATTAGAAATGGAACCATAGATTGGACTTCGTCTGATGCAGCTTAAGAGAGATCAGATTTGACCAGGTATATGCACTTCACTCATTTCCTTTTAAGGAATATCATTTTAGGTTCAGCATGTGATTTTACTTTTGTGGCTCATATTTCACATTTTAAGTCTGTTTTGGACCATGGAAGGACCCACCCGATGATGGTAGGGACTTTCGCCTTGCTAGGTATCTGAACGAGGACCCATCTGTTACCTTGGGGAGAAGGTGGCTATCCAGCACTCCCGTAACCATTTTATTGTTCCCCGCTGTAATACCCCATATTTTTACGTATTTTAAGAATTTAATTTCATAATTTATTTGAGTATTTTTCGTGTTTTTATTGAAAAATTAAGTTAAATAAATAGTTTAAAGAAAGGAAATTTAATGAATTGAGACTTAAAATAAATATTTGTATGTTGTATAAAGTTTATAAGTTATTTTTGTGTTACGTTAAATTTTATAAAATATTTTAAGAAGTTTCTAATTTTAGAATTTTAAAAGTTTCATAAATTGTTTTGAAACAAGGGCACAAAAGTTACTTCAAACATTAATGGTATCTATGTAATTTCACCAAAACCTAATTTGAGCCTATAAATACCCCATTAAACACTATTCCATAATCTTGTATTTGATCAGGAAGAAGATTCTAGTAGAGAGTCAAGCAATGGTGATAAGGAGGTAATTCTAAGTCGTTCTGAAATTCATGAAGAGACACCATTTGGATCACATGGGTTTGGCTTTGGATTGACTCAATGACATTGTTTCATATCACATATATCACATATTATGGATAGAACAGGGATGCCAATGGAAAGATGGTGGATTCAGGGAATAAGTTGGTTTTTGCCTATGGGTTTGTTCCCACTGTAGTTGCTAGGGTTTCTCTCATTTCAGGCATGGTGTATTTTATTTCTTGTTAAGTCTTGGTTATCATAATAACCCTAAAATACATGGAAAATGTTTTATTGAAGGTTTCTTGATTTAAAGATTGGAAGAGTTTCTTGAAATTGCGCAAAAATGGAGCAAGCAAGTGGCGACTATTTTTGGCAATTTTTTGCAACTTGGGCAAATTGTGTCTCACGGGTACTTTGGGTGCAAGTTGATGATTATTTTATTTATTATTTTATTAGTCAAGTTGTTAGAATAAAATCCTAGTTAGTTAGATTAGATGCAAGTTGCAAGATCAAGTTGTGCAAGTGGTTGTGCAAGTGGATCAACTTGTGAGTAGTTTGTTTTGTTTAGGGGTATGAATTGTGTGGGAGTCATAATTTATTTGTTTCTAATTGGATTAGGATTTGTTTAGGAGCTTGTTAGGATTTAGTTGTTGGTTATTATTATAAATAGCCACAATTCTTTTGTAACAAATCAGTTTTCAGTTTTCAATAAAAAATTAAGTTGTTTAATTTACATTGATATTTCGTGTGAGGTTTTCATACGAAATTCCCAAAGAATTTTCTAGTGTTTTGTGACTTGAAAGCTCCAAAATACTTAATTTAGTTTTAGGATTTGTGATGAGTGTTCTCACAAAGAATAAAACAAGGAGTTGCGCAAATAGGGAGTGTTCCAATTTATTCAATTTACATTAAATCAATCTATTTTAAGTTTAAGCAATTAGGCCCTGTTCTCTTCGTCTTATTTTTACTTATTTTCAGCAAAAATAAGTTCAGTTCAGCAAAAATTAGTTCAGATCAGCAAAAATAAGTTCAGCTCAGCAAAAATAAGTTCAGTTCAGCAAAAATCAGTTTCAATCCTTAATAAATTGTTAATGATTTCAGCAAAAATAAGTTCAGATAAGTAAAAATAAAATCAGTTCAGCAAAAATAAGTTCAGATCAGTAAAAATAAGTTCAGATTAGCAAAAATAAGTTGAGGAGAACATGGCTTTAGTTTGGACATAAGATATAGATTAGTATAAACAGCGCTAAAATGTAGAGAATGACAACGCTTTTTGCGTGCTATGATATGGGGGTGCCGGAAAACAATGATAGCACTTTACAAAGTGTTGTTAATATGTGAATGATACTGTAGCGCACAACTTATAGCATTTCAAAGTTATGTAACAACATGATCACGGTACTATCATTTTGGCGCCCCAAATTCAATTTTTACAATTGCAGCGCGTCAATTATAACACTTTAGAGCGCTGTTTGTTTGCGTGTTGGCACCAAAAATAATTTTGGCGGGTTTTTTTCTTCCATTTCAGCTTTGAAATTGGCGATCATTTGCAAAATATACATTTTGTTCCTGTTTTAAATTTAATTAATGAATTACCATTTAATTTTTTTTCAATTGAATAATATTCATTCTAATAAAATTTTTTTTTTAAATCTCATTTCATTAATAATATAGAATTCATACATCAAAAAAATACTTAAATAGTTCATCAAAATAAACTATAAAAAAATTGAGTAACAAAAATTTCTAGAGAATGTTCTAACTCGTATAATAAACTTCTGCACTGTACACATAACTTGAGCAATGTCAATCATGAAGCAAGAAATATATGTTATGCCAATTCGTTCCTCACTTCATCAATCTGCTGTTGATCATAACTTAAAACATTGCAATCAAAAAGTACTGCAATAAAAATATATATTAATTAGTTTATGATCAAAGACGTGTGAAATTAAAAGTAGGTAATAATAAAAATATCAATTATTCGCAAATGAAAATAAGAACCTAGTTCCTGATTGCAGAGTGCTTACCATCATTGCATCTCCCATTTACCATCCATTTGCTCCACNAGTTGTTGGTTATTATTATAAATAGCCACAATTCTTTTGTAACAAATCAGTTTTCAGTTTTCAATAAAAAATTAAGTTGTTTAATTTACATTGATATTTCGTGTGAGGTTTTCATACGAAATTCCCAAAGAATTTTCTAGTGTTTTGTGACTTGAAAGCTCCAAAATACTTAATTTAGTTTTAGGATTTGTGATGAGTGTTCTCACAAAGAATAAAACAAGGAGTTGCGCAAATAGGGAGTGTTCCAATTTATTCAATTTACATTAAATCAATCTATTTTAAGTTTAAGCAATTAGGCCCTGTTCTCTTCGTCTTATTTTTACTTATTTTCAGCAAAAATAAGTTCAGTTCAGCAAAAATTAGTTCAGATCAGCAAAAATAAGTTCAGCTCAGCAAAAATAAGTTCAGTTCAGCAAAAATCAGTTTCAATCCTTAATAAATTGTTAATGATTTCAGCAAAAATAAGTTCAGATAAGTAAAAATAAAATCAGTTCAGCAAAAATAAGTTCAGATCAGTAAAAATAAGTTCAGATTAGCAAAAATAAGTTGAGGAGAACATGGCTTTAGTTTGGACATAAGATATAGATTAGTATAAACAGCGCTAAAATGTAGAGAATGACAACGCTTTTTGCGTGCTATGATATGGGGGTGCCGGAAAACAATGATAGCACTTTACAAAGTGTTGTTAATATGTGAATGATACTGTAGCGCACAACTTATAGCATTTCAAAGTTATGTAACAACATGATCACGGTACTATCATTTTGGCGCCCCAAATTCAATTTTTACAATTGCAGCGCGTCAATTATAACACTTTAGAGCGCTGTTTGTTTGCGTGTTGGCACCAAAAATAATTTTGGCGGGTTTTTTTCTTCCATTTCAGCTTTGAAATTGGCGATCATTTGCAAAATATACATTTTGTTCCTGTTTTAAATTTAATTAATGAATTACCATTTAATTTTTTTTCAATTGAATAATATTCATTCTAATAAAATTTTTTTTTTAAATCTCATTTCATTAATAATATAGAATTCATACATCAAAAAAATACTTAAATAGTTCATCAAAATAAACTATAAAAAAATTGAGTAACAAAAATTTCTAGAGAATGTTCTAACTCGTATAATAAACTTCTGCACTGTACACATAACTTGAGCAATGTCAATCATGAAGCAAGAAATATATGTTATGCCAATTCGTTCCTCACTTCATCAATCTGCTGTTGATCATAACTTAAAACATTGCAATCAAAAAGTACTGCAATAAAAATATATATTAATTAGTTTATGATCAAAGACGTGTGAAATTAAAAGTAGGTAATAATAAAAATATCAATTATTCGCAAATGAAAATAAGAACCTAGTTCCTGATTGCAGAGTGCTTACCATCATTGCATCTCCCATTTACCATCCATTTGCTCCACCCTACACCACACAGTCTCTCCACGCCATTGTCAAAGTATTGTGCCCAAGCACATCCCATGACCACCGACAGAACCCTTATTTAAGAGTGCAACAACAGATGATCAATATTTATCCCCTATCTCAGTCTTATGGTTACCCTTCATCAAACAATACTCACCGCTACCAATCCAGCTTTCTACAAGCTCAGCAAGTTTCCCACATATGCCAAAAACACATTTATAACCAAAGTAAATTCAATAAATATCAAACAAAATTAAAAACATACATCAACATGGATTTGACGTAACAAAATTAAAAACATACATCTCATCACGTAATATCCACAATCGATTTCATTTTTTTGACGAGGGCACTACAACAATAGTCAAATAAAATAATACTCAATTTACAAAAATTTATGATGTAACATCTTGGTAAACAAAGGAAAATTAAAAGTTTTTCTGTATTTGCAACCACTTAGTGTTGATTTTAATCTTCCGTTGCATTTCTCTTTCACTTTGGAATAAAAAAATTGCTCTACATCCATAAAATTACAAATTATTTTCTGCAAAAATAAATAAGTACCGTAAATAATAATAATTTTGTATGAATGTAACACCGAATTAACGAGAGGTCTGAAAATTAACAACAAAAGAGATAAAACTAATTAAAAATGAGCGGAAAATTTGGCAGAGTCTCCTTTGTAAATTGGACAAACCATAAACACCTAAAATAACCTATTTGAATTATAAACAATTGCCAGCAATCCCAAATATTAATCAAAGTCGTTATTTACAATCTAGATATAAGTTATTACTTACGTCTCAACTACTGTACGTAAATCTTCACAAACTCCGTTCCCCTTACCCTTGTTTTTTTCATTGTACAAGGGATCCATAAAATTAACATCATTGTTGAACGGGTCAATCATAGACAACACCCAATGACGCCTAAATTTATGATCATATGCATACACAAATAATAAACACGTACTACTTCCTACAGTTTATGACATTTAACTTCGACAAAGTTTAATTTCATACCCAGCATTATATGGTGCAAGAAAGACTCTTCCTCTACATGCTCCTCTGAGAAATGTGTCTGAAATATATTGAGCTCTTGCCATCCTGACTTTGTTTGCCTTTTTCATCTCTCCCTTTTTGAATTTTGTTATGAGCGATATTCTACTGGGACATAAGAGGCCAAACAAACTCACTAATCCAAGCATTTTGCACCGACGATGGCATATCCGACAAAAATGCAAATAATAAACCACTTATAATATGACAAATCATGAAAATCACAATCAAAGATTCTAGCTAATACATACGCCATATAAGTCAAAATATGACAAACACTAGCTTCTTCTTGTGCAAGAAGTTGATATATTTTCTCTTAGCTAATTAAAGTTTGTTGGTTTTGACCATTAATACCAATGTCAATAACAATGTCAAGTTTCTCATCACGGTTCATCTTCAATGGATACTTATACAACATTTGAAGGGTTGCTTCAAGGGTTTCAGGATGAGGAATTCCAGCCTTGTCATTGCATCCAATTTGCGTGGCTGTAACTTTGATAATGCATGAGAGGAATCATCTTTTTTTGTTACTTTAGGTGCTTGGGAACCATTTCTTTGGCTATGATCTTTTGATGGAGTATGCGAGTTTAAATCATCAACAACTTTGTCGTTATCTCATACATTTTCATCCTGATATTAGCTATGAATCACTACAAATTAGTATTTATCAACATGATGAATAGAAATTAAGTACATCGGACCGGTAAGGATGAGTGAAAGTCAATACTAGCAAATCAATAACAATGAGTTGTGTAGGCCATAATACAATGGCGCCAATTGCTTCTTCGATGAGGAATGCATTAGCATCTTCATTTGGAATTGGCAACGGTGTCCGCTTATCGATTGCATATTCAACACCCGCTCGCATAAATCCTGTAGATAATGCTACAGTATGTGCCACAACACCATCGTTGTTATGCACCTTTCCAATAGCTACCACTCGATGATGTGGTTCTGACAAAGCTAATTGGCATGGAAATACACCCTGAAACATAGGTTAATTACTAATATTATGAGATGACTGTTGTAACTTACATGTTGAAGTGTTTCAAGTGACATACTGTTGTACAGAATTCATGCTTCCATCATGAAAAAACGATGAAAATAGTGATTTACATGATTACCTTAGGAATATGATGAGAATTGCTACTCTTCAAAGAGGAGTTATAATCGTGGATCGGTTTAATTCGTACCTCTATCTGTTTCTCCTTCTCTAATCTTGGTTGTATTGGGACGTTAAGATCATATTCAGTACAATTAGAAGTTTGAGAGGTTTGGATACTCTTTAAAGCATCAATAATCGGGATACAAATCATTCATGTCTGGTGTCACTTGAATGTTGAACAAGTAGTCAATAATATGCAAAGTTTAAATTGGTATGGTAGATACGCATAGTTAGTATAGTATGTGAATAATATACTCTATGAAATTTAAAGGCTACGAATTTTTGAAATAATTAGCCACTATTTTAGGTGGACATAGCTACTCACAAAATTAATTCAAGTTAAGTATCATACTAGTTTTTTTTTTTTATTACCTCATTGTCATGAAAAGTTTTGTTGTTTTTCAAAGGTTTATTGTCATTATACAAATCATTGACCTCATCTTTATCGTCGCTCATCTCCTTGCCATATTTTTCCTCTTTTAGGACCTTAAGTTCATGTTCCGATCAATTCTTTTCATTCTTAACAATAATTCTCATACATCCACGCAACCTTTGTTACAAAAATTTGAAGTGTAGTATCGTGACTAGGATATTTGCTTCCCCACAACCCAAACTGGACCACTTAAGGTATAATATGCATATAAATATATATTTGAAATAATACAAGTTCAAGTATTTGAAACAACATACGATTCGATCAACAATGTCTTCCGCAGATTCATGGACATTTTGATCGTTGTCAAACCTCATTAATTTCCATAATTCGGCACGGCTTATAGATGTAATAATTTCACCTTCTCTTTTCTTCTTTGCAATCTACAACCATATAAAAAAAATTCGATGTCTTAACTTTATCTTAATAAAAAACAATTTCAACCATTACTACAAAATTAACACTTACCATGTCCTGCACAAATCTAGCGTACCCTCTTCGTCCTTTTTTTGGGGGGATATTGATTACCTTTTCCATGCTCACGATTACGATGACTAACATCCTAGTAAAACTCACGTTAATTTATATAAAGTTATAAACTAATGTATTTGAGTAGGATAAGTACGGTTAAGGAGTTGGGCCTTTAAGTTGAATTATTACCTGGAACTTTTTACATAATCTACTTTTTACAAATTGTTTCCATGCTTTGGCAGGAATCCAATTGTACTTTGATGGCGAAATGTCACGCACCTTACCGAACTCATCATATAACCATCACCTTGTCAATTAACTTTTAAAGTTTCTCTAAGTATCCCTCCTTTAGAAAGAAAATATTCTTTTTCCTGTGGGCTAACGATATTAAACGTTAACTACAACATGAAATTTAAAATCATAAAGATAGTTTATAAAATAACATTTCCCTTTTCATGTTAAGTAAATGTTCACGGTATGAGTTATATAATGTACCATAAGATCTTCAAAAAGGCCATCCTTCATAAACCAAGGAACTAGAAGCCAATATGCATTGGTGATAGGAACCGTCTTCATGACACTTGATCCCCAATAACTCATAAGTTGTTGACTGTGCTTACCGATAGCTTGACCTCTTACATTAAATTTCACATTCAATTTCACACCCCTATTTTTAGCTCGAGACAAAGACTTTAACCTAGTTGCACCTCGACCTTCTGCTTTCTCTTTGTCATGAGGAACACAAGTTGAACATGAGCATATTTCAACACCACTGCAGTCGTCGTCGTTAGAAGCCATACCTTATAAAATACATGAGCAAAAAGTAGAAAATGAAAAATACAAGATTAAAAAACTGGTTATGCAGAAGTTATGGCAACTTACCCTGTAGATGATGAATGTCAATCCTTCATCAACCTATATTATACTATACTAGTTATCAACCGATGAATGTTTAATGTTGCACAAAATGATATTGGCAAAATCTCTTATCAAAGATAGATCTTATTAGCCAATTCAACAAATACACATTAAAAAATAGACCGCAAAAAACTCATACTAAATGATGTCATAATTATTACACCTGAATAATATCGTATAACCATATAATTTCCTCAACAAAATAGTAATTAATTAAGAGTTGTCCCCATAATAGTGAAATGTTCTAAATTTCATAACTTACCACAATATAAATAAGTACAACTACATCGAAAACCAATATAAATATAGATAACAATATAAACAATTTTGTATATCTTCAACTACGTCTTTTTTTTTTCTTTTTGTTTTTAGGTTTCTTAATAAATTTATCTTCAATATCATCAACCCATATCCCTTCATTATGTTCAGCTCGGAAATAAGAATAATCTTCACTTATATCAAGGGTAGGTAATTGATTGAGTAGAGGGCAAAGAAAGTGATTAAGCCTCCATATCATCTATTTCATGATCATCTGTGGCTTCCATTCTGTTGCTTGACAAGGCAACACAACACTTTTTGTTAGCAGGATCACTCACGTAAAATACTTGTTTAGCTTGTGAAGCTAATATAAATGGCTCACTTTTATAGGCCACCTTGTTGAGATGAACTATGGTTAATCCATGGTTGTCAACATACACACCATTGTTATTTACCTACCTAAAACAAAATAATGGCACCTTAAATGTCCCAGAAGTTAATTCCCATTTACTTTCTATTACTTCATAATGTGACATTTTCGCGTAGATTGGATTTTTATCCTTTGCGCCTGATATAGGCATAGCTTGGGCGAAGACAACCACCCCACTGTTTTGCATAGTTGTCTGATTATCTCATCTCTACTCTTAGTGTGAAAGGTGTACCCGTTAATTTGATAGCCTGTGAATGAAGTAACCTCAAACTTAGGACCTCGAGAAAGCCAATGTATTTTTTCTGAAAGTTGTGAAGAGGACTGACATAATTCATGCGCAATGCGATCACAAAACCAATCAATGAAGGAGCAGTTGTGTTCCTCATTTATCCAAATTTTAGACTTATGTGGATTCAAGATCGTTATAAACTGCTTATGCTCTTCTACGTATGGATCAACTTCTAGAGTGTTGTGAAGGACATAAAAGCGTGCGTGCTCCCATTACTCATGACTAATGTTGATAGCCTTTTCCACCAAGTCCTTTCCCTTCCAACTCCTCTGCATGCTTATGTTTGGGAATTCCTATTGCTTCGACTCTAGTAAGGTATTGACTACAAAATTCAATTACTTCTTCAATAACATATCGTTCCAAAATGCAACCTTCCGGATGACTTCCACTATTCACATATCCCTTCAATATTTTCATAAACCTTTCGACTGGATACATATATCTTAAATAGGCAGGTCCACAAAATCTAACTTCTCTAACCAAATGCACAGTTAAATGAATCATAAAGTAAGAAAATGATGGAGGGAAAAACATCTCTAACTGATACAATGTGATGACAAGGTCACTTTGCAGCTTATCTAACTTCAAAGGGTCAATTTCTTTCCTGCAAATCTCTCTAATGAAGACGCATAATTTAGTGATAGAATCACGAACACGTTCCGGCAAGATGGAGCGTATAGCCACATGCAAAAGATGTTCCATTAGCACATATGTAGACACCTAAATTTGGTCCCACCTAACTGCTGATGATTATCATGTACCACGTCACTACAAGTCCAACTTTGCTTGAAAAAAGCCTAGTTTTGTGTTGGAAGTCAGTCTTTCACCTATTTGGTCCCCACTCTGAAATCTATACGGGGGTACTGCTGCCCGGTCAACGGGTGAGGGTCTCACTTAAATACGCTTTATAATTCAATTTTCTTATATTTCATATTTATTTTTAATATTCATTTTCTCATTTTTATTTTATTTCTGAATTCACATTTTAATTTCATTTTAGAAATTAAAAGAAATTAATTTGAGCGTATGAATGTGACCGAATTCGACGAACCTTCTAGAAAGGTTTGTTCGGTTTATGGAAACTCTAGGTTATGGAAGTGAATAAATCGGTTTCTGGAAGTGAATTTCGTATTATTTCATAATATTTCGTAATATTTCAATTTATCGAAATGAATATATGAAATAAGGAAGCTTTGGAGATTCACCGCGTGAAAATAAAGAAAATTGGAGCTCAAGCGCCACAACGCAGGACGAGCGCCTAGGCGCCCAGCCATTGCCCTGCCACCCAAATTAAGGGCACCCGCGCCTAGGCTCCCAGCCATTGCCCTGCCGCCCAAATTAAGGGCACCTGTGCCCTAGGCGCTCAAGGCAGGTGGGGCACCCTGGCGCTCCCCCGGTGCTCTGGCGCTCGCTTACGTCATTTCCAACCCTATGAATACACCCCTGCTTCGACCTTCATTGATCACTTCGACTTCTTCTCATTCACTTCTTCTCTCACACACTCTCTCCACTTCGTCCCTCTCTCTCTCGGTTTTCGTGCCCTATCTCGAAAACCATGCCTTTTTACTTCTTCCTCTTACATAACTTTATACTTATTATTAATATTATTATCATTATTATTATTAATCAAAGTTCTTCAAGCATTCAATCTAAAGAAGTTGTCGACGATTACACGAAAGGTACTTAGAGTGAGGCCAACAACTTCCAAATCATCATCTTGAGTTCTTCAAATGAGTTAGTTCACATGATTATGTGATTTTCATGCTTTATTAGATAATGGACATGTTATAATTAAATTCATGTAACATTGACTAATTAATTATGATTTCGACTCTTAATTAAAATCAATCTTAAGTAAAAACTTTGCTTTAGGCTTTATGTGATTCATGCTAAATGTTTAATGCATTCAATCACATAGAATTCATGTTTAGCTTAAAAGAACTTAAAAAAACATGTTTCCACTAATACAAGATTAAAATCAACTTAATCCTGAAGCGATCACCCATGCATGATAAAATGGAATTTATGTGTGCATTAACTAAAACCCGCCTAGCCTTATTTTCATACGTTTTTGTAGGTCTAAATCAGAAATATGATTGTTATAATTCGATATTATGATTGTGAAATTACATATGAGAACAAGTGGAGGGCGCTATACGCGGGAGGACATTGTGACCTACTATTGTCCTTACCCTCATCCCCGAATCCAGAGATATGAGACCGTCTTATCCTTGGTTGTCATTTTGCCATTGGGTTATGACCTAATGGGGTTCCGTTAGCTCCCAAATGGAAGACAGTGGCGACTTCTCTACTTGGGTTTTGAGATTCTAGACTCACCCCCAAGCCAAGCATACTCACACTATGCAATCGAACTAACATGATATTCAATGTCCTGTAAGAAAGGGCACGTGGGCACCCAAAGCCCCGGGTCCACCACATGGTAATCATGAGACTTCAGCCCAATTAGCTTGAGGTTTTCCATTGACACAAGTCTTTTAATATTTGATGAATAACCCTCTGGAACCTTGACACCAGACAAGAACTCACAAAAAGCAGTTTGCTCCTTTTTAGACAAAGTATAACATGCAGGAGGAAGATAAGTGCGTGTTCCTTTATTGAATGGTGCCAACTCAGGTCTAATATTCATTTTTACCAAGTCATCTCTAGCTTTTAAACCATCTTTAGCCTTATTCGATATGTTAAGTAATGTGCTAACCACACTTTCACAAACATTTTTCTCTATATGCATCAAATCAAGAACGTGTCTCACATATAAAGTCTTCCAATATGGAAGATCAAACAATTTAGACCTTCTTTTGTAACCACAAGAAGGAATGTGTTTCTTATTTTTCTTTCCAGGCCTAACATCTAAGTTCTCCATCTTTCTAAGAATTTATTCTCCTGTAGGTGGCATGGGAGCTCTACAGTCTTCTGGTTTCCCATTGAAAGCTTTCTTCCACATTCGATAATGATGATTATGGGGTAAGAACATACGATTGCCTCGATAAACAACCTTATGTAGGCTCTCATATTATGTGTTTTTTTCACATACGGGGCACGCCTCTTTACCTTTCACAACGTATCCTGCCAAATTTCCATATGCTTGGAAATCGTTAATTGTGCCAAAGAGCATAGCTTTTAAATTGAAATGTTCATCTTGATGAGCATCATACACCTCTACTCCAGTATCCCACATCATCTTTAAGTCTTCAATTAAGGGTTCCAAATACACATCTATGTCATTTTCGGGTTGTTTTGGACCAGAAATTATCATGGAAAGCATCATACACTTCCTTTTCATTACCAACTTAGGAGGAAGATTATATATCATCAATATCACTGACCAAGTGCTATGTTGACTACTTTGATTACCAAAGGGATTTATTCCATTGGCTGCAAGGGCCAGACGTAAGTGACTAGTTTCATGTTCGAACTCACGGAAATCACGATCAATCTTAACCCATCGCGGAGAATTAGTAGGATGTCTTAGCAAACTATCTTAACCCGTCGCGGAGAATCAGTAGGATGTCTAGTTACTCTCTATCGAGCACGCTTAACTTTAGAGTATCTCAATACATAAGCGCCCTAAATGGAAGATGTATCTTGTTACCAATAGTAGTATAGCAAATGTTTTTAGAGCAATCATGGATAAGCTTAGAAACCAGTTTTTTGATATTTGGTTGCCAATTAGCAACCAATTAGATATTTTGGTGTCAATTAGCAACCAATTAAAAATCATTTGGTTGTCAAGTTTTGTGCATAAGCTTAGCAACCATTTTTTTTATATATTTGGTTGCCATTATTTAGTAGCAACCCATTTAAACCCATTTGGTTGCCAATTTTAGTGCATTTTAGCAACTACTTTTTTGATGATTGGTTACCATTTAGCAACCATAAAAAAATCATTTGGTTTTTAATTTTGGTGCATAAATTTAGCAACTATATATTCAATATTTGTTGCCAATTAGCAACCAAATAAAAATCGATCACTTGGTTGCCAATTTTAGTGCATAATTTTAGCAACTATTTTTTTATAATTGGTTGCCATTTAGCAACCATTAAAAAATCATTTGGTTGTCAATTTTGGTGTATACATTTAGCTACTATTTATCAATATTTGTTGCCAGTTAGCAACCAAATAAAAATCGATCACTTGGTTGTCAATTTTCGTGCATAAATTTAGCAACCATTTTGATATTTTGTTGCAAATTTCGCAACCAATTTAAAATGGTTGCCAAAATCGGTTGCTAAATTGATTTATTTTTGTAGTGAGAAGCACTATTGGTCTTGAGCCCAAGAATGGATGGAATATAAGAGATTTTAATAATATCCAAAATTGAAACCTTTCTAAACTCTACGAACAAGGAAAGACATTTTCCCTGAAGGAGGCTGGGTTCATATTTTTCATTCATGGTAAGTCATGGCTGTCAGTAGAAATGTTAAACTCCTTCAAAAGAAGAATACAGGATATACCACCAGTGTTGCTTAGTAGCTACTTAGCTGGTTTATGATATGGAATCCTAATAAGCTAGTAGCTGCAGTATATAATATAAGGTGTTACACTGAGTTGCCATTACCTTATATGTAGCTAATTTTCTACAAATTCCAGAAAATTCACTCAAAAAACATGACTAGGTTATGAAAATTTCCCCCTATGTACTTGGTAATAAGACTTACCAATTAGTGAATAACCAATGCCATTCCTATTGATCTCCTTTGCTACAATCTAACTATGAGATTAGTTATACAGGGGAAAAATCAAAAAATGCATAATTTTAACCAGATGAAAGAAGATGAATTCCTCAAATAATGGCTATGCATTCAATGGTTAAAGTTTTTTAGGTTGCCGAAAGGAGCCCAACCAATATGGAATTTAACCAACAACTATTCTTTCATAGTCCAACATTTGATTTAAGACAAAGTTGCTTACTCAAGCTAGGTTGAATCTTAGGAGCTCAAAATTGATGATTTTGGTACACTTTGCTCTAATGTTCCAATGCATAGTAGAAAGTCAGCATTTTATTTTCAACTACACTTGCTCTCCTGACATATATTCATAGTGGAGTTCACGAATTACTATATTACACATCTTGAAGATGTCAAGATCAAGGATAGAGGAAAGTCAATGTTATTATGAAAGAAAACACCACCAATGTAATGTTCAACTGAATAATAATTTAAAAAAGTAGGTTATTGAAGGCATTTCACGAGGGGTTTGGTGTAGAATTGAGAATGTAGGGTTCTTTTAGTGTTAGTATGTTGGATATTTATATCGTATGTGTAGAACTATCTAAAACATCTTTTAAAAGTTTTGATCACGTCTACAGGTATGTGTGTTCTATTACCGAAAAAGAGCAAATTAAGCTTCGCTCCACCGAACAATGGCAAAGAAGATTAGGTTGTTGAAGCCATTATTTGAGGGGGGTAGTATAGAATTTGAAATATAAAACTCTTTTAGGTTTTAGTTGAAGTGTCACTTTTATGTACATATCTTAATCTGCTGAGTTAATGAAACTGATATATCTGAGCAATGATATATCTCTGTAAAAAAATATTTCAAGGGATCATGCATCTAGCCATCTATATGTATGGTAAAAACTGAATTAAACATAATGTAATTCCAATATTTCAACAACATCCCAAAACACAATTGAATTTTTCTAAAGATAGTAGTGCAGGCTAAGTATTTTAACCTTACTCACCAACCCTCTCACCCACAAAGTCACTTGCATAGCCATTCACATAGCCACAGTCTCAGTCCACAAAGTCACTCGCACAGCCATTCACACAGCCACACTCTCACTCACTCACCCACCCTCTTATCCACAAAGTCACTCGCACAGCCACTCACTCACACTCACCCACTCTCTCACTCACACTCTCACTCGCTCTCTCTCTCTTACACAATCACTCTCTGTCTGTCTCATTCTCACTCAATCACTCACTCATTTTCTCTCTGTCTCTCTCACAGAGACTCTCACACTCACACTCTCACTCACTCTCTCTCACAGTCACTCCCTATCTCAGAGTTTGTCACTCAGAGTCAGTCACTCACTCTGTGTCTCAGAGTCTGTCACTCACAGTCACTCTCTCACTCACGCAGTCTCGCACTCAGAGTCACGCAGTCTCGCACTCAGAGTCACTCACTCTCTCACACTCACTCAATAACTCACATTCCCTCACTCACACGGTCACTCACTAATACACACATTCACTCACTCACACAGTCACTCACCCAAAACGCAACAAAATTATACCCACTCGAACTTTCAGAATTTTAACCTACTTCTGCCGAATTATAATTCTGTCTCAGTTAAGCCAAAGCCTGAAAACCTCATGAGCTGAAAAGAACCCAAACTATACTTAAATTTTCACTCAAACAGAATTCAAAAATCAGAATTCACCAAAACCTCAGGTGCTCATAGAATAGAATTCAATAATCAGAATTGAATCTACATATCAAACCCAAAATGAACACACTATATTCAAAGAAAGCATGCCCATAGTACCTAAATTACTTAAATTATGCTAATCTAAATTCTAACACTAATCTGAACTTGTAATTAGGGCGTAATTCAATATTTATTTGACAAGTAATTCAATAATTCTTTGACAATTTAAGTAATTACTTGTTTAATAATCACACATATGGTGGTATAATTTGGGTGAAAATTCAAGTAACTGTTTCAAATAGACTTTTAAATATGAGTGAATTCGATAATTTTCAGAATTAATAGCATAATCAAAACAACTAGAGAAAATAAATACCTTGTTTTCGATCAAGCTTCAACACTCCAATAAATAGCTTCAATACTACCAAAAACAACGAAATTGCTTCAACGAAATTGCTCGTAAAGTCAATTGGAGAACAGATACTGTAATTTCAGGGTACAAGGAATTTGAGTGTTGTGATTTGACAATGAATCTGCTGAATTCGTTTGTGTTTTATAGATTAGGAGAATACATTTGAGTTTCTTTCGGAAATCAGATTTTGGTTTTTTTGGATGAAACAGACTTTGCTGATTAGTGTTTTGTTGAGGTACCACGATTTTACATTGTGGTTTTTTTTTTCTTCTTTGATATTTGAAATTTTAGTTTATTTTGGTTATAAAATATTCATAACGAAGATGTTCATTATATATGAATACTTATGTATGTAACTATTCATATGGTTATAGTTATTCGTGTAATAGGTCAATACTCATATGAAGTTACTATATAGATAATGTATATATATATATATGTTAGACATAGTTAAAGATATGCAATTGAGATTACATATTTTTTATATCTCCTTTCTCTTTTTATTACATTTTCATAACACGTTATCTCCACGAGATCAAATTGGAACCATTAGATTGAATTTATGAATCTATATATATATATATATAGCACATTTGATTTATAGTTGATTATACTAAATGTTGATATTTTTATTAGATTGATAGCATATTTGAGTATATAATGATCACTTAATTAATATATTTAATTAAGAAGTTTAATTTTTGTCTTCGGTTGGTGTAATATATTGATAACTTGTATAATTTTTTTTTCCTTCATATTCATAGTCTACTTCTGTCACTTGTGTTTTTGGTTTTGCAAGAATATGATTAAGTTATGCACAAATTCCACCCATTATGCAATAGTATTATGTATTATGTGTGGTTGACATTTCACTTTCATATGCATAATCCATATCCAATTCACCTAGATGAATGAGAAAGTATATAGTCAGAATAAGAAATTAATGAAAGCACTTTTAACACCTTTCAATGTGAATTATCATAAGTTGATATATGGCTCTGAGTATTATTTTTGTAATTATGTTTATTTTAAAATTTTTGTGCTCGTTTTTAATAATTTATGTCGTCTTTGAACTTAATCTTTGATCACCAAGTTGGATTCCAGATATATCATTTCTCGTATATATAAGTTTGAATTGAATTCTAGATATTACTTAATTCTAGTTTTCCAATGTATCTAAGTTTTTTGGTTTCTATTATATTACCAGATTTTTTTTTCCTTTCGGCCAAAATCGTGGCTTTAAGGATACATGTTACCCCTTCATTACTTTATCAATTTTTATTTTATTTTCTTCATTACCGTAAATACTAAGATTCCAGCGTCCAATCAGTAATTATGTTTGATGTTTGATTTTGTGGGATAATTGTAGAGATCAAGTGCAAGTACCATGTCATGATGCAGGGGAAAAGATTCTTGTTAATCAAAAATAAAAATATTACTGCTAGAAGTACAAAAATAAGGAGTGATAAGAGCTTATGAGAGCTGAGAAGAAATGGTTGGCAGTAGGAATACAAAGTATTCCGTAGGGAACTCCATATAGACATATAGTCAATCTCACTCAATATAGCCTTTGGCTTCAACAGTCTTAGGGTGTTGTATAATAAATCAACACCTTTGACTTGTGATTTTATCCCACTTGCACTTGTTAATCCAAAACCATCCATTTGCCCAATTAGTCAACTATTCAAGAACCTTAATATTGTGGAATCCTCTACAGTAATTTAAATTTTCTATAAACACTTTTGATAGTTTTTGTCCTAAATTATATTGCTTTTATTTCATAACACTAATGGAATAATCTAGCTTGCATGATATGATGGTAGTGGTCCTGTACTATTGTTGTTTGTGAGATTGTCTTTGAAAGTACATGCCATTGTTTATTTTAATTATTAATCAAAGGTAAATGATATGTTATGTAGGGGTGTGCAAAAAATCCCGTTTCCGAATTTTCGATCCGGTTTTCCAATTTTCCGTTCTGAAAATCCGGATATCCAGTCCGATTTTTTTTAAATCCGGACCGGGTGTCCGGATTTTAAAACCGGGCCGGGTACGAAATGTATTTTAAAAAAATCGGAATCCGGATTTTTAAGGAAAACAAGATCCGGAATTCCGGTTTTTCGGAATTTTCCGAATCTTTCCAGATTTCTGGTTTTCCGATCCGATTTTTTTAAGGGTATAAGTGTGAGTTTTAGAGAAAATTTTGGTGTATAATTCGGAACCGGATATCCGGATTTCCGATTCGGTTTTTCTGGATATCCGAATTTTTGGAATTCCGGAACGAATACGGAATCAATTTTTTTGGTTCCGAAAATTCGGATATCCGAATTTCCGGTTTTGCTCATGTTATGCGTATAAACACTTGGTGTGAATTTCTGTGACATACAGTATTGTCTATACAGTATTATCCATGTTCAATTATTACTCATTATTTTCTTATAAAGTGGAAAAGTTATTGTCATAGCCTCTTAAAGGTGACGTGAGAAAACAAAGTTTGATGTATATGACATATGACATAGAAAATGACATTGTGAGGAACTTAATTGAGAAAAAGAATATTCATTATGCGCATATTATTTAAAAAAATCAATATAATGATTTACATAGTTGGGCAAGAGGAACAACTAAGTTTTTGTAAGAATAAAATACTTTACTTGATACATGACATTGCCAAATTAAAAGAATTAATGTTCAAGAGATATATGAGTTTAAATGTTGTTGGATTATTTTTATGCTCCCATATGCAAGGATTAGGGGGAGATAGATGATCAGTTTGGTACATACAATGATTTATTAAAGGTGGCCACATTACAATCAAATGTATAGAATGATACCATTTTAAAGATGGATATGAATTAATATCATTGAGTATAACCTATAATAAGTGCTCCAATGAAAATTAAAGTCCCAGAAGGACAACATGATTTGCTAATGGACATAGAGAACGCCTGAAGTGTAGTAAACTAGTGGATTCTAAAAACAATTATCGTTAAGTTGGAAGTAAAGTGAACACTTTGATAGATTTTCAAAAGAATATATTTATGATATGTACCAAGATTTTATAGAATATTTCGATCCACAAGAGTATAATATGTCCAACACAATTAGCGTGTATCATGATAATAATCAATGCTCCGGTAGAGTATTATCTGTTTTTATATCACATCATTTTAATGTTCATAGCCATGCATAAAGTATATATAGAATAATAAAGTGATCACTAGTACACTGTTTGAAAACTTCTTAATTATTCAGAAATGTTTTGGATGCGATATAATAAAATTGGGCCATCTAGGTTATATTGATCACTCGTTATGGAAACCTAAAGTTTCATTATTTGATATAAAATATTGTGTTGACGTTCTCTCATGTTAGATATAACAAAATGAATCAAATGGCAAGACATAACATTGAGATCGAGCTATACTTTTATTGCAAATTTCGATTGTACAATTTGTTTTGAAAAAAAATTGAAATGATAATATTTTTATATATAAGAAATATTATTAGATGACTTAAAGTTCAAATAACTTATGTATTCAATTGTTAGGTGACCACAAGCTCACCAAATATAAATTACATAACTAATATTACACTGTGAAAGTCTGATTGCCAACTAGTGGAATTACATGAAAGTGAATCATTTTGTTGAACAATCTCTTGATTGGGGCTATTATTCATCAGCACACAAGAGTTAAGAAAAGAAGAGAGAGAACTGCACAATTGCACAATACATGTCTCCCCATTGATATTGTATTCCGGAAGAGAGTTGATTGTATATGAAAGATTTATTGAAAGATACATGCATGTGCAATGTATATCATAAGTTAAAGATGTTATGGTTTTAATTGAAATTATTCTCTAGAAGAGATGAAAATTTTGTTGAATATAACTTTTTTAATAGATGAGACTGGTCATAAAAAAAAAAGAATCTCCTATGAGACGAAATATTTTGGCACATGAAATTATATACTAAGTTGGTTAACAATTTGACGCCCCTATATTTTACCAACTTAGGGGGAGGACAATTGGAATAAGTTGGTAAAAAAATTACTTCTTATCATAATAAATTGATGATCTTTATAATGGTAATTGAAAGGTTATGAGCCAACTTTTGTCTATATATTATCAAGATATGTTACACATATATGATTTGATTTGTATTACTCATGAAGCATGACGTTGAGGATACATTTTGGTTATATAATGTGTATGCGTTGAGATGAATCTTGCCAATTATAATTGAATCACTACACCTGAAGTGTAAGTTATATAATCAGTTCCAAATTAATATATAAATAAATAGATAATAAAGATGTGATATATGGCAAGATAGTGCAGTTGACATTTTTGAAAGTATAATAATGATGATTATACTATAAGAGTATGAACTACCCTGGAAGTGGTATTGATATCTAAATCTAACTATAAGAGATGTTCTATGCTATAAGAAAATTATGATGGTACCAATTAGAAACAATGTGTTCAAATATCATTATAAAATAGCATGCGAAAATTATATCTTAAAGAATATTGTTGTTGTTGTTGTGGTTGTTGTTGGTGGTGGTGTTGTTGTTGTTATTGTTGTTGCTGCTACTGCTGTTGCTGGTGTTGTTGTTGTTGTTTTACTTGTTGTTGTTGTTGTTGCTGTTGCTGTTGGTGTTGTTGTTGTTGTCGCTGTTGTAATAGTAGTTGTTGTTGTTGCTGTTATTGATGTTGTTTTTATTGTTTTTGGTGTTGGTGTTGTTGTTGTTGTTGTTGTTTTTATTGTTTTTAGTGTTGGTGTTGTTGTTGTTGCTGGTGTTACTATGGTTATTGTTACCAATGTTGTTGTTATTGTTTTGTTGTGGTTGATGTTTTCATTGTTGCTATTGTTGTTGCAATTGTAGTAGTAGTGGTTCTTGTAAAGGTTATTGATGTTACGTTTTTGGTTGCTATTGTTGTTGTTGTTGTTGTTGTTGTTGTTTTTACTGTTTTTATTGCTGTTGGTTATGTTGTTTTTGTTCTTGTTGCTGTTGTTGTTGATGATGCTGGTGCTGTTGTTGGTGGTGGTGGTGGGGGTGATGGTGGTGGTGGTGGGGGTGATGGTGGTGGTGGTGGTGGTGTTGTGGCTATAGCTGTTGCAGGTGCTTGTGCGGTTGTTATTGCTGTTGTTGTTGCTCCTGCTACAGTTATTGTTGATGTTGTTGTTGTTTCTATTGCTGTAGTTGTTGATGTTTATTATTGTCATTGGTGTTGTTTATTTTGTTGTAATTGTTGTTGTTTTTAATGTTGGTGTTTTTTTGTCGTTTTTGTTGTGGTTGTTGGTCTTGTTGTTATTGTTGTTGTTGATTTTATTGTTGTTCATGTTGTTGTTGTTGTGATTGTTGTTGTTGTTGTTGTATTTGTTGTTGGTGGTGGTGTTGTTGGTATTGTTAGTGTTGTTGTTGTTGTTGTTCATGCTGTTTTTGTAGTTGTTGTTGTTGCTGTTATTGTTGTTGCTTTGTTGTCGCTGTTGTAAGAGTAGTTGTTGTTGTTGCTGTTATTGATGTTATTTTTATTGTCTTTGGTGCTAGTGTTGTTGTTGCTGGTGTTATTGTTGTTGTTGTTGTTACCGGTATTGTTGTTGTTGTTGTTGTTGTTGAGGTGGTTAATGTTGTCATTGTTGCTATTGTTGTTGCAATTGTAGTAGTAGTGGTTCTTGTAAAGGTTATCTTTTTTGTTGTTATTGTTGTTGTTGTTGTTGTTGATGTTGTTTTTACTATTTTTGTTGTTGTTGATGTTGTTTTTGTTGTTGTTGTTGTTGTTGTTGTTGTTGTTGTTGTTTTTATTGTTGTTGTTGTCTTTGTTATTGTTATTGTTGTTGTTGTGGTTGTTGTGTTTGGTGGTGGTGGTGGTCTTAGTGTTGTTGTTGTTATTATTGTTCATGTTGCTTTTGTAGTTGTCGTTGTTGTTGTTGTTATTGTTGTTGCTGCTACTGGTGTTGTTGTTGTTGTTGTCGCTGTTGTAAGAGTAGTGTTGTTGTTGCTGGTATTGATGTTGTTTTTGTTGTGTTTGGTGTTGGTGTTGTTGTTGTTGCTGGTGTTATTGTTGTAGTTGTTATCGGTATTGTTGTTGTTGTTGTTGTTGTCATTTTTGCTTTTGCTGTTGCATTTGTATTAGTAGTGGTTCTTGTAAATGTTAATGTTGTTATTGTTGTTGTTGTTGTTGTTGTTGTTGTTGTTGTTGTTATTGTTGTTGTTGTTGTTGTTGTTGTTGTTGTTGTTGTCATTGTTGTTGCTTTTGCCGTTGTTGCTGTTGTTTTTACTGTTGCTGTTTTTGCTTGATGTTTGTCGTGTTAATGTTGTTGTTATCGTTGTCATTGCTGTTTTTAGTAATTTTGTTGTTGCTGTTATCTTGCAGTTGTTGTTGTTGTGGTTATCGTGGTTGATGTTGTGGGTGTTGTTGCTGCTGTTGCTGTTATTGTTGTTATTGCTTTTGTTGCCATTGTAGTAGTTGTTGTTGCTGCTGCTGCTATTGTTGTAGTCGTTGTTGTCAATGTTATTGATCTTGTCTTTAGTAGTTGTTGTCAATGATATAGATCTTGTATTTGGTTGTTATTATTGGTATTATTGATGTTGTTGCTGTTGTTATTGTTGCTGGTGTCGCAATAATTATTGTTGTTACTGTTATAGAGGTTGTTTTTGTTGTATATGGTGCTAGTGCTGGTATGTTTGCTGTTGTTGATGTTGTTTTTGTTGATGTTGATGTTGTTGTTGTTGTTGTTGATAATGTTGTTTTGCTTTTCTTGTAGTAGAAGTTGTTGTTATGTTATTTATGTTTTTTTTGTTGTTTTTGGTGTTATTGTTGTTGTTGTTGTAGTTGCAGTCGTTGTTCTTATTGGTTTTGTTGTTGTTGTTGCTGATGTTGTTTTTGTTGCTGTTGGTTATCTTGTTTTTGTTGTTGTTGTTATTGTTGTTGTTGTTGTTGTTGTTATTGTTGTTGTTGTGGTGGTGGTGGTGGTGGTTATTGATGATGTTGGTGCTGTTACTATTGCTGCTGTTGTTGTTTGTCGTGGTGGGAGTGATGGTGGTGGTGTTGTTGCAGTGGCTATTGTTGTTGTGGGTGCTAGTGCGGTTGCTATTGCTGTTGCTATTACTGCTACTACTCTGGTTGTTGATGTTGTAATCGTTACTATTGCTGTAGTTCTTGATGTTTATTATTGTCGTGGTGTTGTTTATTTTACTGTTACTGTTGTTGTTTTTGATGTTGGTGCTTTTGTTGTCATTTTTTTGTGGTTGTTGGTGTTGTTCTTATTGTTGTTGTTGTTGTTTTTTTATTGTAGTTGTTGTTGTTGCTGCTGCTGTTGGTGTTGTTGTTGTTGTCGCTGTTGTAATAGTAGTTGTTATTGTTGCTGTTATTGATGTTGTTTTTATTGTTTTTGGTGTTGGTGTTGTTGTTGTTGCTGGTGTTATTGTTGTTGTTACCGGTATTGTTGTTGTCGTTGTTGTTGATGTGGTTGTTGTTGTCATTGTTGCTTTTGCTGTTGCTATTGTATTAGTAGTGGTTCTTGTAAATGTTATTGTTGTTGTTGTTGTTGACTTTGTTATTGTTGTAGTTGTTGTTGCTTTTACCGATGTTGCTGTGTTTTTTGTTGTTGCTGTTTTTGCTTGATGTTCGTCGTGTTAATGTTGTTGTTATCGTTGTCATTGCTGTTTTTATTAATTTTGTTGTTGCTGCCGTTGTTGTTGTTGTTATCTTGCAGCTCTTATTTTTATGGTTATCGTGGTTGATGTTGTGGGTGTTGTTGCTGTTGCTTTTGTTGCCGTTGTAGTTGTTGTTGTTGTTGCTGCTGCTATTGTTGTAGTCGTTGTTGTCAATTTTATTGATCTTGTCTTTAGTTGTTGTCAATGATATAGATCTTGTATTTGGTTGTTGTTATTGGTATTATTGATGTTGTTGCTGTTGTTATTGTTGCTGGTATTATTGTTGTTACCGTTATAGAGGTTGTTTATGTTGTATATTGTGCTAGTGTTGTTGTGTTTGCTGTTGTTGATGTTGTTGTTGATGATGTTGATGTTGTTGTTGTTGTTGTTGTTGTTGATGATGATGTTGTTGTTGCTTTTGTTGTAGTAGAAGTTGTTGTTAATGTTATTTATGTTGTTTTTGTTGTTTTTGGTGTTATTGTTGTTGTTGTTGTTGTTGTAGTTGCAGTTGTTGTTCTTATTGGTTTTGTTGTTGTTGTTGCTGATGTTGTTCTTGTTCCTGTTGGTTATGTTGTTTTGTTGTTGTTGTTGTTGTTGTTGTTGTTGTTGTTGTGGTGGTGGTGGTGGTGGTGGTTATTGATGATGTTGGTGCTGTTATTGTTGCTGCTGTTGTTGTTTGTCGTGGTGGGGGTGATGGTGGTGGTGTTGTTGCAGTGGCTATTGTTGTTGTGGGTGCTAGTGCGGTTGTTATTAATGTTGCTATTACTGCTACTACTCTTGTTGTTGATGTTGTTGTCGTTAATATTACTGTAGTTATTGAATATTATTATTGTCGTGGTGTTGTTTATTTTACTGTTACTGTTGTTGTTTTTAATGTTGGTGCTTTTGTTGTCGTTGTTGGTGTTGTTGTTATTGTTGTTGTTGTTGTTTTTTATTGTTGTTGTTGTTGTTGTTGCTGCTACTGGTGTTGTTTTACTTGTTGTTGTTGTTGCTACTGCTGGTGTTGTTGTTGTTGTCGCTGTTGTAATAGTAGTAGTTGTTGATGCTGTTATTGATGTTGTTTTTATTGTTTTTGGTGTTGTTGTTGGTGTTGGTGTTGTTGCTGGTGTAATTATGGTTGTTCTTACCAGTGTTGTTGTTGGTTTGTTGTTGTTGTTGTGGTTGTTGTTGGTGGTGGTGTTATTTGTGTTGTTGTTATTGTTGTTGTTGCTGCTGGTGTTGTTGTTGTTGTTCTTGTTCTTTTTACTGGTGTTTCATGGTTGTTGTTACTAGTGTTGTTGTTGTTGTTTTGTTGTGGTGTATGTTGTCATTGTTGCTATTGTTATTGCAATTGTAGTAGTAGTGGTTCTTGTAAAGGTTATTGATGTTACTTTTTTTGTTGATGTTGTTCTGTTGTGGTGTATGTTGTCATTGTTGCTATTGTTGTTGCAATTGTAGTAGTAGTGGTTCTTGTAAAGGTTATTGATGTTACTTTTTTTGTTGTTATTGTTGTGGTTGTTGTCGTTTTACTATTTTTGTTGCTGTTGGTTATGTTGTTTTTGTTCTTGTTGTTGTTGATGATGCTGGTGCTGGTGATGGTGCTGTTGTTGTTGGTGGGGGTGGGGGTGATGGTGGTGGTGTTGCTATGGCTATTGCTGTTGCGTGTGCTAGTGCGGTTATTATTGTTATTTGTTGCTGCTGCTACTATTGTTGTTGATGTTGTTGTTGTTACTATTGCTGTAGATGTTGATGTTTATTATTGTCGTTGGTGTTGTTTATTTTTTTTGTTATTGTTGTTGTTTTTAATGTTGGTGTTTTTGTTGTCGTTTTTGTTGTGATTGTTGGTCTTGTTGTTATTGTTGTTGATTTTGTTGTTGTTGTTGTTGTTGTTGTTTTTGTATTGTTTTTGTTGTTGTTGTTGTTGTTATTGTTTTTGTTTTTGTTGTTGTTTTTGTTGTTTTTGTTATTGTTATTGTTGTTGTTGTGGTTTTGTTGGTGGTGGTGTTGTTGTTGTGGTTTTGTGGGTGTTGTTGTTGTTGTTGTTGGTATTGTTAGTGTTGTTGTTACTGTTCATGCTGTTTTTGTAGTTGTTGTTGTTGTTGTTGTTGTTATTGTTGTTGCTGCTACTGGTGTTATTGTTGTTGTTGTTATCGCCGTTGTAAGAGTAGTGTTGTTGTTGCTGTTATTGATGTTGTTATTGTTGTTTTTGGTGTTGTTGTTGTGATTGTTGCTGGTGTTATTGTTCTAGTTGTTACCGGTATTGTTGTTGTTGTTGAGGTGGTTGTTGTTGTCATTGTTGCTTTTGCTGTTGCAATTGTAGTAGCAGTGGTTCTTGTAAATGTTATTGATGTTGTTTTGTTGTTGTTGTTGTTGTTGTTGTTGTTGTTGTCGTTGTTGTTGTCGTTGTTGCTGTTGTATTTGTTGTGGCTGTTGTTTTTGCTGTTGTTGTTTTTGCTTGATGTTCGTCGTGTTAATGTTGTTGTTATCGTTGTCGTTGTTGTTTTTAGTAATTTTGTTGTTGCTGCCGTTGTTGTTGCTGTTATCTTTCAGCTGTTATTGTTGTGGTTGTCTTGGTTGATGTTGTGGGTGCTGTTGCTGTTGTTGCTATTATTGTTGTTATTGCTTTTGTTGCCGTTGTAGTTGTTGTTGGTTTTGCTGCTTCTATTGTTGTAGTCGTTGTTATCAATGTTATTGATCTTGTATTTAGTTGTTGTTGTCAATGTTATAGATCTTGTATTTGGTTGTCGTTGTTGGTATTATTGATGTTGTTGCTGTTGTTATTGTTGCTGGTGTTGTCGTAATTATTGTTGTTACTGTAAGTGATGTTGTTTTTATTGTTTATGGTGCTAGTGTTGTTGTTGTTGCTGTTGTTGATGTTATTGTTGTTGATGTTGATGTTGTTGTTGTTATTGTTGTTGTTGTTGTTGTTGCTTTTGTTGTAGTAGAAGTTGTTATTAATGTTAGTTAGGTTGTTTATGTTGTTTTTGGTGTTGTTGTTGTTGTTGTAGTTGTTGTTGTTGTTCTTATTGGTTTTGTTGTTGTTGTTGTTGTTGTTGTTACTGTTAGTTATGTTGTTTTTGTTTTTGTTGTTGTTGTAGTAGTTGTTATTGGTGCTATGGTTGTTGATGATGTTGTTGATGTTGTTGTTGCTGCGGTTGTTGTTTGCCGTGGTGGGGGTGATGGTGGTTGTGGTGTTGCTATTGCTATTGCTGTTGCGGGTGCTAGTGCGGTTGTTATCGCTATTGCTGCAGCTACTGTTGTTTTTGATGTTGTTATTGTTACTATTGCTGTAGTTGTTGATGTTTATTATTGTCGTGGTGTTGTTTATTTTATTGTTATTGTTGTCGTATTTAATGTTGGTGTTTTTGTTGTCGTTTTTGTTGTGGTTGTTGGTCTTGTTGTTATTGTTGTTGTTGTTGTTGTTGTAGTTGTTGTTGTTGTGGTTGTAGTTGGTGGTGTTGTTGTTGTTTTTGTTGTTAGTATTGTTGTGTGGTTGTTATTCATGCTGTTTTTGCTGTTGCTGCTGTTGTTGTTGTTATTGTTGTTGCTATTGCTGATGTTGTTGTTGTTGCTGTCGCTGTTGTAATAGTAGGAGTAGTTGTTGTTGTAGCTGTTGTAATAGTAGTAGTTGTTGTTGCTGTCGCTGTTGTTATAGTAGTTGTTGTTGTTGCTGTTAATGATGTTGTTTTTATTGTTTTTGGTGTTTGTGTTGTTGTTTCTGGTGCTATTATTGATGTTATTTTTTTGTTGCTGTTGTTGTAATTGTTGTTGTTGTGGTTTTTATTGTTGTTGTTGTTGCTGTTGGTTGTGTTTTTTTTGTTCTTGTTGTTGTTATATTGTTGTTTTTGTTGATGATGTAGGTGCTGTTGTTATACTTATTGGTGTTGTTGTTGTTGTTGGTGGTGGTGTTGCTCTGGCTATTGCTGTTGGCGGTGCTACTGCGTTTGTTATTGTTGTTGCTGTTGCTGCTACTGTTGTTGTTGATGTTGGTGTTGTCACTATTGCTGTAGTTGTTGATGTTTATTAGTGTCGTTGGTGTTGTTTATTTTGTTGTTATTTTTGTTGTTTTTATTGTTGTTGTTTTTGTTGTCGTTTTTGTTGTGGTTGTTGGTCTTGTTGTTATTGTTGTTGTTGTTGTTTTTATTGTTGTTGTTGTTGGTGGTGGTGGTGTTGTTGTTGTTGTTGTTGTAGTTCACTACTACATTTTAGAGCTAATGCAACACTTTGATGCAACGGTTTAGCCAACGGTTATAACTAATGCGACAGCATTTTTAGTAAGGGTGTGCAAGAAAACCCGATCTGGAATACCCGGCCCAATACCCGCACTACCCGGTCATAAAAAACTTGTAATTTTGAGGCTAAAAACAATTTTTACAAGTAGGGTACCCGCATACCGGGTAGTCGAAATTTTTCGGGCCGGGTAAGGGTATCAAATTTTATTGTTCCGGTACCTGCTACCTGGTTTATTTTTTATATGTTCATTTTTCCTAATTTTTTTAGTTTAGATTGGCCTTTTTATTTATTTTATTTTTTTTTTGCACAACTCACCACCTTTCTCTCTCACTCTTACTATTATAGTCTTATCGTTTTTCTTTCCCTCTTACTCATGTTATTTGGTTTAGCTTTGTTTTTTCTAAATTTTTTGGTTTAGCTTTGATGTAATTCTTACTCTCGCTTTTTTATGTAGCTTTGATTTTTTTTTAATATACATATTTTTATAATATTTTTTCTTTTCTAATTTTTTTTCTTTTGTCTTTCATTTTACTAATTTACTTCATTTTGCTTTCACTCTTGTAAATAAAAGAACAATTTTGTAATTTGGAATAGGAACATAAATATTTTCATTTTTCCAACTATGCCTTACTTTAGGAAAATGAAATCGCGGGTACCCGCTTACCCGACCCGCATATTTCGGATATCCGAAATTTCCGGGTAGGTCTCGGATAGTAAAATTCAGTACCCGCAAATTCGGCTACCCGAAGTTTCGGGTACCCGCTTTTGCACACCCCTAGTTTTAGTCTAATACAATGGTCATAGAGAACCGTTGCATTAGGCCACCAAATGCAACGCTCAGTCAGACCGTTACATTAGAGGAATAATATAATACTATTACGGAGTAACAATCTATAATCTCTTGTTCCCTTTTTTCCTTCGTGCTTCCTCTTTTATCCTTCCTTGTTTTGCTTCTGTAATCCTACTCAACTCCATATCTCCACCGCCACCAGCCCACCATACTCTTCTTCATGCTGCCTCTTTCCTCCCACCACCAAACCCGCTTCACTTACTCTCCTCTCGATGTTGTTTCTCCTTCTCCTCCGCTACCTCTCTCCTTTCCTTTAAACCCTAAATCAAATTGGGGATCTCTATTTCGATTTAGCTAGGATTCAATCTTAGGGTTTAGTTTCAGATTTGTATTGTTTTTTTATTTTTTCCGTGTTTTTGAGTTCATGATTTCAATTTTTCCCCCCTTTATATTTTAACTCAATTTTATTCAATGTTTCTTTTTATTTCTTACAATTGTTGTTGTTTTAAGCTTTCTTGTAAATTGCAATTTCAGCAATTAGGATTGAATTTTGAATGTTAAAAATGAAATTCTAATTATTTTGTATATTTTTTGTTCATCTAGATGCTTGGACCTTTGATGTTGTTTGTGGGCACCTTTGTTGTCAACAACTTGGCGAAAACTGGGTGAAGTCTTATTTTGTGATGGTGTACGATCATCAAATGTTAGTGATAAATTTGAATTATTTTATTTTCTAAATTAGTTGTTATTTTATTTGCTGTTAGTTTTTTGAATTTATTAGTTTTGTTGAATTGTTGGGTTTGTTTTGTTGTTTATTTGTGATTGTTATTTGTTTATTGGAATCGCGATTTCAGAATTAGTGTTGAGAACTCTAAGTTGATGTTTATGTGAATAGAAATAGTTGAATCTATGCTATAGTGTTGAACTACTAGTTAGTAATTTGTTCGCTTTGTTTGTGTTATACTTATACTAAGATTATGCTAGAGTATTGAAATGAAGAAAAAACTCTCTAGACGCTAGACATTATGGCTTTTTTTTTAATGTTATTTTCCTTCACATGACTCTGACTTATTTTGCTCAATGCTGTTATTGTACATCTTCAATGGTTGATATTCAATTATTTACTTGCTACTAATTCTATCCTTAATTCTCCTTCCTTCCACATTTTCACAGTTACTTCTTCCTTTAATTCACTCTCTTTTTTCCTCAATTAGTTTTCCAATCCTTTGGATTTGCTTTTTAATTGAGCTTATTAGTGTGATTGGATAAGAAAAAAAGGGTAATTTGATGGAAACAATAATTTTGCAGGCAATGACGCATTTGTTTTATATAGAAATGTCCCTGAAGCACCATTAAATTTCATCGGTCTTTTGTAGTCAATACAATAAGTTACTGATCAGAGCGGCGTTGACAAACATTGCTCTGAAATCAATGCCTTTTTCTAGAAGGAGGTGTGTAGACCTGCTAATCAGTCATTGTTTAAATGAGATCTTTACAATTTTCATATATGCTTTTGCTTGTTGTTTTTCACTTCTGTTTGACATAGAAAATGTGGCAGCCCCTTCTTGTATTACCCTCTTTTTTGTTTTTCTATTGGCTTTTGGGTATCTTCCTATATGATATATCGGCTGTACGGTCAGATGGTGGCATAAGGGGAAAACCTTATTTCCATCGTTTGTAAATTGTAATTATGGGGCTACTGAATGTTCCCACCCATTATCTTAGGCTTATCTTTGTTGTTGTGTTACAAAATTGTATGTGTATTATATGATAACTGCTTATTGCTCCTTCGTGTTCCTCCTTATTGCTCAATAGGTTTGATGGATTTGATGAATGTATTTCTATTTGGATGCATGGTGTGTGTTTGATAGATTGCTGGATTTCTGTTTTGATGGTGTGTGTTTGATATATTGCTGGATTTTTTTTTTCTGCTTTCTTTCATTCAGATGATTGGTTTCTTGACTCACTAATTAACTCATTAAGGAATCTGCTCACTCAATCCTCTTGCCAGGTCTGTTTGAATAAGATAAGGTAAGAAGTGATGTCTGATCTGATCTTGTCTGAACAAACCAGATGCGACGATGGTTAACTTATCACATACTATTATCACTTGCTCAATCATTTGTCATTCAATCATTTTACTCATTAAAGTTATTGGCTCGATGTATGCACTCATGTGTATGTATTTTGTATAAATGTATGACCAAGAAAGAAATATTATAGGTTATTCAAGTCGGAATAGGTGTGTGAGTCTATAGCAAGGTACATCTCAGTATATTTCAAGGGGTTCTCTGTTAATGTCCAAGAAGAGTCGAGTGACAAACTGAATTAATTCAACTATTGATGCCTTTGAGAAGGTGTTGAATTTATTTTAATGTTGCCTCTCATCGTGCACTGAAGTACTTGGCCATGTTGGTCTGGTTGAGTGATACCTAGGGGATTGTTGTTTATGGATCTGTTTATTTGTCTGTTGACATGTTGATGTGTTTTTTCCTCATATGAGTTTTATATTATGGTGATTTTTGCTATTGAAAACTGACCTACCTCTGTGCCACCTCTATTGAAGTTGTTGTAAACTTATTTACTAGAAGATTTAAAGTTTGGCAACCCCAAATTGGTCATGATTTTATGGATGCGGCAACGTTCATGCAGAAGGCTGTTAGAGTTATTCTAACTGATATATTCTGATAGGGGTTTTAGAGTCTAGAAAATTTTCACAGATTTTGCATGTTGGGTTATAAGCTTCACCAATTTTCATCTCTATATTTGTTGCTTATTAATTAGCAGTTGTTTTTCTAATTATTTTTCTTGGTTATGTTTTTTTCTTTATTTTCTGCGCATATATTGAAGATCACGACATAGAAGAATGGAGATTGATGAGATCCAATTGACTAGCCTTAGATTTTTTTTAAAAGCTACTAGTTACTTAGATGGTGAATATTTTGATTACTAGGTCATATAGTCCTATAGCATAAATTGTGCCTTTGTATACAATTATGACTTACTTTTTTGTTATATAATAAATTACCACTTTGTACTACTTGTAAACTTAAAATATATATTTATAAATGCATATGACTTTTGTTTTGAATTTAATTTTCGCTATTATTAATATATATATCAACTGAAATTATATAAAAAAAATTAAAATAGGTGTTGTGTTATTTTTGAAATTAGTGTTGCATTAGATCAAATTGACCGTTGCATTAGGTGAAAAGGCGTTGCAATAATTTCTGTTTTTGTTGTTGTTGGTGTTGGTGTTGATGTTGATGTTGATGTTGTTGTTATTGTTTTTGTTGTTGTTGTTGTTGTTGATGTTGTTGTTGTTGTTTCTTTTGTTATAGTAGAAGTTTTTGTTAATGTTATTTATGTTTTTTGTTGTTGTTGTTGTTGTAGTTGTAGTAGTTGCAGTAGTTGCAGTCGTTGTTTTTACTGGTTTTGTTGTTGTTGTTGTTGATGTGGTTGTTGCTGTTTTTGTTGTTGTTGTTGCTATTGGTTATGTTGTTTTTGTTTTTGTTGTTGTTGTTGTTGTTGCTGTGGTTGTTGATGATATTGGTGCTGTTGTTAATGCTGCTGTTGTTGTTTGTCGTGGTGGGGGTGATGGTGGTGGTGGTGTTGCTGTGGCTATTGCTGTTGTGGGTGCTAGTGCGATTGTTGCTGCTGCTACTGTTGTTGTTGATGTTGTTGTTACTATTGCTGTAGTTGTTGATGTTTGTTATTGTCGTAGGTGTTGTTTATTTTGTTGTTATTGTTGTTTTTTATGTTGGTGTTTTTGTTGTCGTTTTTGTTGTGGTTGTTGGTCTTGTTTTTATTGTTGTTGTTGTTGTTATTGGTTTTGTTGTTGTTGTTGTTGCTGTTGTTGTTGTTGCTGCTGTTTTTGTTGTTGTTGTGTTGTTGGTTATGTTGTTTTTGTTTTTGTTGTTGTTGTTGTTGCTGCTCTGGTTGTTGTTGCTGTGGTTGTTGATGATGTTGGTGCTGTTGTTATTGCTGCTGTTGTTGTTTGTCGTGGTGGGGGTGATGGTGGTGGTGTTGTTGCTGTGGCTATTGCTGTTGATGATGTTGTTGATGATGTTGGTGCTGTTGTTATTGCTGCTGTTGTTTGTCGTGGTGGGGGTGATGGTGGTGGTGTTGTTGCTGTGGCTATTGCTGTTGCGGGTGCTAGTGCGGTTGTTATTGCTGTTGCTGCTGCTACTGTTGTTGTTGATGTTGTTGTTGTTACTATTGCTATAGTTGTTGATGTTTATTATTTTTATGAAGTTGTTTATTTTGTTGTTATTGTTGTTGTTTTCAATGTTGGTGTTTTTGTTGTCGTTTTTGTTGTGGTTGTTGGTCTTGTTGTTGTTGTTGTTGTTGTTGTTGTTGTTTTTATTGTTGTTGTTGTTGTTGTTGTGGTTGTTGTTTGTGGTGGTGTTGTATGTGTTGTTATTGTTGTTGTTGTTATTGTTGTTCATGTTGTTTTTTTTTTGCTGCTGTTGTTGTTGCAGCAGGTGTTGTTGTTATTGTTGTTGTTATCTCGTTTGTAATAGTAGTTGTTGTTGTTGTTGTTATTCATGTTTTCTTAATTGTTTTTGGTGTTGTTGTTACTAGTGTTGTTTTTGTTGTTTTATTGTGGTTGATGTTGTCATTGTTGCTATTGATGTTGCAATTTTAGTAGTAGTGTTTCTTGTAAAGGTTATTGATGTTATATTTGTTGTTATTGTTGTTGTTGTTGCAGTTGGTTATGTTGTTTTTGTTCTTGTTGCTTTTGTTGTTGTTATTGGTGCTGTTGTTGGTGGTGGTGCTGTGGCTATTGCTGTTGCAGGTGCTACTGCGGTTGTTATTGCTACTGCTACTGTTGTTGTTGATGTTATTGTTGCTATTGCTGTAGTTGTTGATGTTTATTATTGTTGTTGGTGTTGTTTATTTTGTAATTATTGTTGTTGTTATTAATGTTGGTGTTTTTGTTGTCGTTTTTGTTATGGTTGTTGGTCTTGTTATTATTGTTGTTGCTGTTGTTGTTATTCGCTAGTGGAAAAATCTTCATATGCTACACTATATATGCTGCGGTCTTTTTGTTAAAAAGTAAAAACGACGCGTAAAGTTCTTATTGAAAAATTAAAATAGACTTTATGCTGTGGTGGTTTAAAAAACCGCAGCATGCTGTGGTGGTTTAAAAAACCGCAGCATAAGGTATATGTTGCTGACAATAATTTCTTTTGCTTCGTTTATGGTGCACAGCATAAAGTGTGTATACTAAAAAAAAAAGAAATATAGTATACTCTAATTATAATAGAGCATGACTAAAATTTCAGAAAACAACCAACTAGGAGAGTGTAAAACTGGATATCGGAAATTTTCCGATTCGGATTTTTCAGAATTAAAATATGCATTCCGTATCCGATCCGGATAAACCAGAATTTCGAAAATCCGGATATCCAGAATTTCGGATCCTGATTTTTTTTACCAAATTTCTTCTAAAAACCTCATTTTCAATTAAAAAACCAGCTCTGAAAACCGGATATCCGGTTTTTCCAGTTTATGTTTTCCTTAAAAATCCGGAATTCGGATTTTAAAAATCTCATTCCAGTTCCAATCCGGTATAAGGGTTCTGAAAACCGGATATCCGGTCTTGGTTTTTTGAATTTTAAAAATCCGGACCGGATATCCGATTTTTTGGAATGGAAATTCGGAAAACCGGATCGGAAATTCAGAATCGGAATTTTTTGCACACCCCTATAACCAACAAAGCAACACTTCAGTCTTTCTTCTTCCTTCTCTCAACAGTCTTCAGTCGTTTTTCTTCTTCTTCATTCGTGTGCCTTTTTTCTTGTTCTTTTCATGCTCCTCTACCTTCTTCTTCATTCATCATTCTTNCGTGTGCCTTCTTTCTTGTTCTTCTCTTGCTCCCCTACCTTCTTTCTTCTTCTTCTTCATACGTCATTCTTCTTCCTTCGTCGCCGCATTTTCTACTGTTTGTGTGGGGGCGTCACGAGTGAGGAGTAGGGGGGTCATCGCGAGTGGGGGCAGTTTGTGTGGTGGGGTTGGTGGGGGTTCACTTGGTGGTTATGTAGGTGGCGTTGTTGGTAAGTTTTTATGCAGGTGGTTTTGTGGTGTGCGGTTTTGTTGGCTGGGGTAATGCGCAGAGGGTGCGCAGTGGTTGTGAGGTGGTGGGCGTGCCAGAGTGAGGAAAGAAGACGAGTGAGGGGGTGCTTTGTTGTGGTTGCTGCTGTTTGTTGTCAATTGGTAAGTTGGTTAGGTTTTAATTGGGATTTTGTGGTAGGTTTAATTTGTTAGGGTTTAACTGGGGATTTTATTTTCTCTCATAATTGTAATTTATGTTGTTTATTGGAAATTTTGGGTGGAAATTTTTGCTTAATTTCGTATTTAGGGTGTGTTCATGCTCTTCTTGTGTTTCTGCTTCTGCTTCTCTTTTGTAGCTTCAGTTTGTGCCTCTGCTTTTGCTAAAAGGCTTCTACTATTTAGCTTTTTTGCTTCGGCCAATTCTGCTTCAGCTGTTCTGCTTTTGCTTTTCTACTTCTGCATTTCTGCTTCTGTTTTGCTGCTTTTGCTTCTCTGCTCCTGCTACTGCTTTTTGTCTTCTGTTTCTGCTTTTGCTGCTGCTTCAGTTTCTGCTTCTACTATTGCTTTTCCATTTCTGCTCTGTTTCCTGAAAAATATTGGCTTATAATAAGCTTCATCTTACCTGTAAAGAATTAGTTATTTATGATAAGTGATTGTGGATTCTTTAATTTTGTGGCTTTCCGATTTGATTGACTATTGGTCTAGTACTTTGTTGAGAACTTGAGATAAGAAATTAATAATCCTTCTAAATTGTTATGGATCGGTTTGATTTGATTTCAGACTTGATGATTTGATTTACAGATAAGGTTGATTTCGGTATATGATTCAAATTAAGCAATGGTTTCAAATCTGAGTTAATATTGGGCCATTTTGCTGAATTGGTGTGCAAGGAGTTCAAAATCTTTTATATGTAGTGCATTTTAACCAATGTGCATTGATTGATTTGTATCCCGAAATTGATTGAGAAATTTGGATGTTGTGATGATCGATCGAAACATGAAGTGTAAGTTCAGTTTATTCCCATGTAAAGCTTGATTGTTCATGAGATTGATTAACGACAACTGTGCTTTATATTTGGCTATAGTCATATGATTTTGTATAGCGATTTTCCTGTAATGAATTTGTTTTGGTTACAGAGTTTGAGATTCAGACTCGAAATTAGGTGGACAAAGATACTAGGGAAGATTTCTGCTGATCTTGTTTCAGTTTGATAGTGTTTCAATACTGCCTTTGAGTATTTAAGTTAACTTTCTTATTTATTTTGTTTATTTTAATATGTGCAAGTGTGCAGCCATAATAGTACTCATTCTTCAATTATAATGAGGTTCATCTCATGCTATTTACTATTATATGTTAGATAAATTGGTGTAGCTGATATGTTGATTAAATATGTATTTTTTGACGTTGAGGTGGTCGAGGTGAGGTGAGGCTGTTATGTACTGGAATAAATAAAAATGAGGGCATGGTTAAATAAAAATGAAAGGAATGGCAGAATATAAGCAAAATGATTTGGCCCTGCTACCTTTAACTAAAGCATTAAATACGTAGTGATTGTTAAGAATGTTTTATATTCCCTGTTCCCAATTAAATTTCTTCATTGACAATTGATCTAAACTTTGTAATGTTTTTGTGTTCATCAAGAGATGAGGAGTAAGGATGCATGCTTGTTCCTGTCATTTCTTTTCTCTTTCACTGTTTTCTACTTCTGTTCTGTCCTGTGCTCTTCTTCTGTTCTGTTCTGTTCCGGGTTTTGCTCTTCTGTTCTGTTTTGTCTTCTTTTTTCAACTTCTGTTCTCTTCTGTTTTTCTGATTTTGTTTTGTTCTACTGTCTTTTGATCTGTTCTATCTTCGTTTCTGCGTTATCTTCTGTTCAGCTGTCTTCTGGCTTCTGTCTTATGTGTTATGTCTTTTGTGCTTGTTTTCTCCTCTGTTTTTGCAGGAGTAATGCTGTTTGCATGTTGTGAATGTTGTTGTTTCTGCTTTCGCTACTGCAGGTGGGTCCCTTTACGCCGGGGCCGCTTTGTTTCTAACAATCTGCTGTTTGCTTTTGTTTGATGTGAACGCATTACTTAGATTGTGTTTGATGTTAATGCTGTTTGTTGAATTTTTTAAGTCAAATGGTGTAATAATTAATATCTCCTCGTCTTTAATGAATTTAAAGGTTATGAAGCCGACAACACATCCAGGGTCGTTCGCCAATTAAGAAATTGTTGAAGTTAGAGAGAAGTTAGCTAGTTTTATCACTTTATATTGTTTGTAATGAAATAATTCAAGGTGCTTGGGTCAAGATGATGTAAAATAATTCAATAGTGACTCAAACTATATTACGTAGGTGGAGTGACATATATATATATATATATATATATATATATATATATGGAGTAAGGATCCACTAAAAATCTTAAGTTTGTTAAAAACCGTGAAAACTACAAAAAATGGTACATATAAGATTTAAAGCGGTACATATTAAGATTAAAGTGGTATAAGTACATTTACAAGAATTTTTTTATTATTTATGAAAATGTTATTAATGAAGTATGTGTATTCTTTATACTTCTATTGTACCTTTTTTTTTGTGGTTTTCACCGTGAAAACAATTTTCACATGATACTCTTTCTATATGTATGAATGTTTAATTTATACGTTATACATTATATTGTTATTGATAATATTATTATGTTTGTTTTAAACTATACAATTTATTATATATTTTAATTTATTAAATGATCTATTAGTATTAATAATATTCTTATTAATAGTAATTATCTAGCATGGCCTAATTACTAAAGAAGTCAAAACTCGAATACTACCCTTCTAAAGTGTTTTAAGATTTAAAGTTCATGAGAAAGGAAAAATCTAAGCTAATAGTCTCTTTTTACATCATAGGGATCTAATCCTAAAACTAACCAAAAAGCTTAAAAAAGAAAAATATTTTTGGACTTTTCATTTTGAATGCATGCGGTAAATAAATTAAATGCTCTAAAAATAAACTAAAGAAAAATAATAAAAGAAAATAAACTACATGCAGAACACTAAAAGTTAAAATGCATTTGGATTTTAAGGGAAGAAGGATAAAGACTGAATAATTGGATTTTTAGAGAAGAGGGATAAAGAATGAATAATTTGGATTTTTAGGGAAAGAGGGATGAAGAAAGAATAATTTGGATTTTCCAAAATAAGAGCAAAGTACCATTAACAACAATTAATCAAAATCTTAACTCAAACAAAATCATCATCATCATCACACATTATCAAACAAATGAAGGGCTTAAAAAGTACCAAAAACGCCCATAATCATACCATTGTCATCATGTACGAAAAAATAATCAACAAGCCCAAAGCTAGTGTCCACTTCCCTCCTACTACCACAATCAAACATCCTCGAAAAAGAAACCAACTCTCTCTCTCTTCCAATCTACAATACAACAAACAACACAAAACAACAAACAACAAATGAATCCAAAATGACTCAACTACATACCCGTCGTGTATACCCTCTAAAAGCATACAACGACACTAGTGGACTCCTCCCCCAAGCTAGGAGACGAGCATTGACTCGATGCTCAAGGAGAAGGAGGGTCCCCCCTAAAATTATAGGTGGGATCAACGTTAGGACCACTAGCGTTGGTATATGGTGGCCAATCATAGCGTGGTCGGTCAGGGTAGTTGCGAAACTCAAAAGGGCAAGAAGGGTAGGGATCCCAACCCCCCGTATATCCTTGTGGCCAAGAATCTCCAGGTACACTAGGATCACCTCGGGGATCACAACCTCCAGAAACTTGATAGCTGTAACCCGGCTCTGAGCGAGTGGGGAAGTAGGGCCAAGTGGGTTGACATTATTCCAACCCGGGACCGGTCCTTCCTGAGGTGGGCGGTGTGGGTAGCTGAGATAAGGGTCAAAATGGCCTGAGGAAACGTGATAATGATACATGACATTAGTTTGAATCGATGCCAGTTCACGCTCCTGTTGTTGTTGTTGTTGGGATTGGATGTAGCTAAACATCTCGGTTTGTTTGAGGGAGAGTGAGTTGAAAGCACTGAGAAGTTCAGAATAAGGAGGGGTCTGAGAGGAAGAGGAGCCTTGTTGGCTCGTCTCTGATGGTACTTAGGAAGGTGGGTGCCTCGTCCCATAACCATGGGGAGGGGATCGAGGATGCTAAGGAGTAGCTAAGGGGGAGAAGGTGAGGGTAGCGTCTAGAAAATAAGGAGTAGTCTTCCGGACTCAGAGGTTCGAAAGAAATAAGGAAAGGGTTCCTTTTCGAACGTGGTGAGTGATGCGTTAGGCAAATAGCAGTGGTGTCGCCTATTTACTAACCTACTCACTCGATCAGGCCTAGAAGTCTCATGCACGAACCAAGCAGAAGTGAACGAGTCTAAATCAAACAATAGATCATCATTCACCGTTTGTAGTGCATGGAAGTAGTGGGAGTATCCTAATTTTCTTGCTATAATGATAATATACCCACCCAAACCTATTTCTCCTTTCATGTGGGGTTTGGAGACAATTTCTCTACAACGCTTAACGAACATCCAACCGGTATTAAGGTGTCTGGTTGAGTTTGGCTTAGCTGCCATGTATAGGCAGCAAAGCTCAGTTTGGTTTATCTTCCCCAAATCTTGTTTGGAGAAGATAGAGGTACTAAACAACCGGTGCAAAAGCCTCAAACTCGGTTGGTAAATGTGACTGGCCAACGAAGTGGTAGAATGGAACCTATCGAAGCCACTAATTTCCTTCCAGAATTCATGGAGGCGGAATCCTTGAACAGTGACCCCAGATGGTTCAAAGATGGGGTTGGCTGGATCACAACCAAAATATGTGTTAGGCTGTGATAGGGTGATGGTATGATCATTGTTAAACATTCGGAAACTAAGTTCATATTTAGGAAAATCATCGGAATCCGAAGTCTGTCTACGTCTAAAAGTACTTAGGAATTCGTATGTTAAATGGAGGTAGGTTGGGTTGAAGTTGTCCGGATGAACAAAGTTCGTCCAACCTAAGTTCTCAAACAAAACCTGCATTTCGGCCTCAAAGTTTATGGCTTGTACAGGTTTTGGATCATAGAACTACGTACCTCTTCACATACGCTCATTTAAATCAGCCCATTTTTGTCGGTCCTGGTTAGGGACTCTAGTTGGTGGTGGGTCAGCCGTATCAGGAGGGGTAGTTGGTTCGGGATCTAAATCAACAATCTTACGTTTCTTTTTAGTCAAGGAGAAGATATTCCTCATGACTACGGTAACAAGGTTGCAAAAAGACCCTAATAAAGAGAATAAAGGAAGTGGGAAGAAATAAGAGAAAAGATTCTTAATCAACTAAACATCCCAGTTCATGAATCAATGGCGACCTCAAAAAGCCAAAGATCCACATACAAAACCAAGAAATCCAAAAAATGCTTGAGTTGTTACAAAGATACACTCAAAATATTTCAACCAAGAGTTAGTAAAATCAAGCATAAACTACAAAACTCACAAATTAGCAATAAGCATTCAAAAACAAAGGTTTTAAGAAGTTAATTGACTAAAAAACGAGACATGCATACAATCAAATGGAGAACAACATTATGGAAGAAGAAGAAATGATACCAAATAGAGTGTGAAAACAATCTATAAACACCAATTGTGAACTGGAAAAGTCAAAAATCGAATGTTTGTATGAAACCCTAACTTTTCCCCAAATTTATTTTTATGATGTTCATGAAAGAGTGCAGAATTTTGTGAGTTTTATGATGAGATCTTGAAAAAAAGTAAGCAAATGGAAGATTTGAGTGTATTTTGGATGAGGATTTGAGAGAAGTTGATGTAGTTTTGATGAGGGAAGGATGGATGAGAGTGTGTTTTGGTGAGAGAAAGTAGAACGTGAGTTGCAAAAATAGGGTTATGAGATAAAAAACGCTGATTCATTGATGTATTCTGGATAAAACGATAGCATAGCGGGCGCTACACAGGAGTAGCGAGCGCTAGATGTAGCGAGCGCTACTCTACAGGAGCGGGCGCTACCCCCTCTTATCATTTTACCCAAATGAAGTCAGTGGCTTCTGGAAATTTTAACCCAAATGGGTAGCGGGCGCTAGTCTACAGGACCGACCGCTACCCCCACCCCCTTTTCTCATTTTCTTCAAAATGAGGCAGTAGCCTCAGAAAATGTTTCTTGTTTGGCCTAGCGGGCGCTAGGTCTATGCATGGTGAAAGGGAGGCTGCTACGCAGCAAAATTTCCCAGAGAAAAAAACATCATTCATCATACCCAAAACGTACCATAGGCCAAAAATAAGCCAAGTGAGTTTTAAGAGCCTTCCATATGGACAAGTATGAAATGTTAGCACGACTTACGAGGTCCGGGGGTTCCCCATATGCCTCTCGGGATGATGTTTCCCAAAAATAGCAAATAAGGTTCAAAAGTGAACCCCAATGAACTTCTGAGCCAAAATAAGACCTAAGATAGGCCACATAGTTCAAGTCAATGCAAAGTGAGATAATGGAGGAGTCGGTTTTGATAAAATCACTTAAGGGGTGACTTAGGCTGATAACATCCCCGAAAAAGTCACCAACTCTTGCTTCATATGAAGCATGACACTTATTTGTCTTCAATTTCTCAACCATAACTTCACAAAAACCTCGAAGAATATGCCCAAGGGGTTTCCTTGGCTGAAGAAGATCATCAAAGGTAATGGGGTGATAAAATCCCCAAAACTCACAAAAAATAAGGAAGGAAGTTGAAATTATGACAAAAATCTCACAAAGAGAAAACTACTTAATGAAAAACCGTTTTATCCCCGGCAATGGCGCCAAAATTTGATAGCCCGTCGAAGTGGCTACCAAAGATAAACCATACAAGGCTCACTAGGCTACTAGTAAGGGAAAGTAAGGATTGAATCCCACGAGATAAAGGTCTTTACACTAAGGCGGTCTAAGGAGTAAGTTTAACTCGGTTTTATTTTAGAAGAAAGATTGTCACTAATGTTGATTTATTTTAACTTGATTTTAAGAATTAAAGACGACTAAGGTAAGGGATACACTGCTCACTTCTTACAGGATGGCTCGGATTCCTAGGATAAACCGAACGTAGAGGGGAATGTCAAGGGGAAGTCGTTCTAAGAGTCATGTCTACTCTCTCGAGCTAGCATGACAAGCGGAACTATGAACATGACCTATTCTCATGGCGTAAGCAAAAACGACTCCTAAGCACTTTTTCATGAAGACTAGTAATGTCCCTTAACTTGAACACCTATTTTCATGGTTTTCAAACTAATCAAACATGGGGAGTCTTCACTCAACTTCATCTCTCGATCCTTCGTTGAGGAACCTAAGACGAGATCTATGGAAGCAAGTCATAGATTACGTGATTTAAAACCTAATGTAACGACTCTAGTTACCACCAAGCTCGGTTTTTACTAAGAACCTACTTATGACATGAAGGAGATGAGGGTTTCACCCACACCTTAGCACAAAAAACTACTCACTACACATTTTACTATTTAAACACATATTTTTATTCATGATTACAAATTATAACAATGAAATAAGTTATGACAATGGATTATAAACTAAACTAAACAAAAGTTGTAAAAAGGGAAATAGTTTGTTTAATTATCAATATTATTACAAAGAAATAAATTATGCTAGTGATGTAATCAAACTACAAAAGCAATAATGGTAATGAAAACAATGACAAGGTTTAATCTTGAGAATAATTAAGACAAAAAGCAATAGTGCAAGGACAAGATTAACTTGAGAAGAAAGCTTATGAACTTGAAATAATGTAAGCAAAAGAACAAGGACAAGTTTAACTTGATAAAGAAAGCTTATGAACTTGAAATAATGCAAATTAAGAACAAGGACAAGTTTAACTTGATAAAGAGCTTTTATAAACAAAACTTCAAAGTAAGAAAATAGCTACAAGAATTATAATTGAAATGGGAATTGAAGATGAGTTCAGAATTGTACCATGAAGCTTGAATACTTGTAATTAAGGAATCTTGAAGTCTTACTCCAATAATGCCACAATACAAGATTATCAACCAAGAACAAAGACTAAGAAGCTTGAAATTCAACCCAAGAAACCAAGAACATGAACCCTAAATACTTGAATAACAACTTTGAATAGAACTAAAAGCAATTTGAAATACAACTTATGAAATTGAATAAGAACTAATCACTAATCAAATAGAATACAAGCAAAATGAGAGTTCAACTATTTTCTACTTGTCCTAGCTATTTCTAACTATTTTCTATATATATTCTACAGCTGAAAAAAACAAATATATATAGTAAAGTTTAAACCCAAAGCAAGTGGGCAAGTTGAAGAAGAAAAAACTGAAGTTCGCCACAGCAGGGGGTAGCGGGCGCTACCCCCTATTTTCCTTTCTTTCCTTGTTTGAGGCAGTGGCTTTTCTCTGATGTTATTTATGAATATGAGTTACTAAGCACCTCTCATTGCCTTCCCACGTCGCTGGACCAAGCTAGCGATATCGTTAGTTAAATTTGCGATATCGTTAGAAAAACTTGCGATATCGTTAGATCCTTGAGCAAAAGCCGAAAGAAACTTGACAAAAATCTTTAAACTTTGATCAAACTGACCCAAATCTTCGCAAAACATACTACTCCTCCCATTTCATGTAATGTCTAGATTTCCGAATCAGCTAGGAAATCCTACAAAAATGGGATAAAACACAAAAAATAGAGTAATACAAGGAATAATAAGCTAAAATATGTGGGAAAGGGGAAAGAGAATAAAAACTATATAAATAAGGAAAAACTGAGAAAAAAGGGACAGAAAACTAGCTAAACTAACTAAGAAAACTACGGAAAAAGTAAATAAATAAACACTACATCACGCAGCAAAAAGTTTTAACCCTTTTGCTTCTCCGGCATATGTTGCGGAAAAAAAACGAAGGAAAAGGTGGTTAAATGACCGCAACAAAAAGGTTTTTTTCCACTACTGATTGTTGCTGCTGGTGTTGTTGTTGTTGTTGCTGTTGTTGCTGTCGCTGTTGTAAGAGTAGTAGTTGTTATTGCTGTTATTGATGTTGTTTTTATTGTTTTTGTTGCTGGTGTTATTGTTGTTGTTGTTACCGGTGTTGTTGTTGTTGTTGTTGTGGTGGTGGTGGTGGTGGTGGTTGTTGTTGTTGTCATTGTTGTTACAATTGTAGTAGTAGTGGTTCTTGTAAATGTTATTGATGTTGTTTTTTTTATTGCTGTTGTTGTTGTTGTTGTTGTTGTATTTGTTGATGTTGTGGTTGTTGTTTTTGTAGTTATTGTTGCTGTTGCTGTTTTGTTTTTGCTATTGCTGTTTTTGCTTGTGTTGTTGTTGATGTTCTTCTTGTTAATGTTGTTGTTATCGTTGTCATTGTTCTTTTTTTGTAATTTTTTTGTTGCTGCCATTGCTGTTGCTGTTATCTTGCAGCTGCTATTGTTGTGGTTGTCGTGGTTGATGTCGTAGGTGTTGTTGCTGCTGTTGCTGTTATTGTTGTTATTGCTTTTGTTGTCCTTATAGTAGTAGTAGTTGTTGCTGCTGCTGTTATTGTAGTCGTTGTTGTCAATGTTATTGATCTTGTTTTTAGTTGTTGTTGTCAATGTTATTGATCTTGTATTTGGTTGTTGTCGTTGGTATTATTGATGTTGTTGCTGTTGTTACTGTTGCTGGTGTCTTAGTAATTATTGTTGTTTATGTTATTGATGTTGTTTTTGTTGTTTATGGTGCTAGTGTTGTTGTCGTTGTTGTTGTTGTTTCTACTTTTGTTTTTGTTGTTGTTGATGTTGATGTTGATGTTGATGTTGTTGTTGTTGTTGATGTTGATGTTGTTATTGTTGTTGTTGTTGTTGATGTTGTTGTTGTTGTTGTTGTTGTTTTTATTGTTGTTGTTGCTGTGGGTGTTGAGGATGTTGGTCCTGTTGTTATTATTGCTGTTGTTGTTTGTCGTTGTGGGGGTGATAGTGGTGGTCGTGTAGCTGTGGCTATTGCTGTTTCGGGTGCTAGTACGGTTGTTATTACTGCTGCTACTGTTGTTGTTGTTACTATTGTTGTAGTTGTTGATGTTTATTGTTGTCGTTGGTGTTGTATTTTTTGTTGTTATTGTTATTGTTTTTAATGTTGGAGTTTTTGTTGTCGTTTTTGTTGTGGTTGTTGGTCTTGTTGTTATTGTTGTAGTTGTTGTTTTTAGTTTTGTTGTTGTTGTTGCTATTGTTATTGTTGTTGTTGTTGTGGTTGTTGTTGGTGGTGCTGTTAGTTAGTGTTGTTTAGTTGTTGTTGTTAATGCTGTTTTTGTTTTTGTTGTTATTGTTGTTGTTGTTGTTGATGTTGTTGTTGTTGTTGTTGTTATTGTTGTTGTTGTTGTTGTTGTTGTTGTTGTTGATGTTGTTGTTGTTGTTGTTGTTGTTGATGTTGTTGTTGTTGTTGTTGTTGTTGTNTGTTGTTGTTGTTGTTGTTGTTGTGGTTGTGGTTGTTGTTGTTGTTGTTGTTGTCGTCGTTGTTGTTGTTGTTGTTGTTATTGTCGTTGTTGTCGTTGTTGTTGTCGTTGTTGTCGTTGTTGTTGTTGTGGTTGTTGTTGTTGTTGGTGTTGTTGGTGTTGTTGGTGTTGGTGTTGTTGTTGTTGTTGTTGTTGTTGTTGTTGTTGTTGGTATTGTTGTTGTTGTTGTTGTTGTTGTTGTTGCTGGTGTTGCTGTTGCTGGTGTTGTTGCTGGTGTTGCTGTTGCTATTGTTGCTGTTGCTGTTGCTGTTGTAATTGGTGTTGTTGTTGTTGGTGGTGGTGAGGGTGATGATGGTGGTGGTGTTGCTGTTGCAAGCGCTAGTGCGGTTGTTATTGCTGTTGCTGCTACTGCTGTTGTTGTTGATGTTGTTGTTGTTGTTGTTGTTGTTGTTGTTGTTACTATTGCTGTAGTTGTTGATGTTTATTATTGTCGCTGGTGTTGTTTACTTTGTTGTTATTGTTGTTGTTTTAAATGTCGGTGTTTTTGTTGTCGTTGTTGGTCTTGTTGTTATTGTTGTTTTTGCTTTTATTGTTGTTGTTGTTGTTGTTGTTGTTGTTGTTGTTGTTGTTGTTGTTGATGATGATGTTGTCGCTATTGTAAGAGTAGTAGTAGTTGTTGTTGTTGTCGCTGTTGTAAGAGTAGTAGTAGTTGTTGTTGTTATTGATGTTGTTTTTATTGTTTTTGGTGTTGGTGTTGTTGTGGTTGCTGGTGTTATTGTTGTTGTTGTTGTTGTAGCGGCGGTGGTGGTGGTGGTTGTTGTTGTCATGGTTGCTTTTGCTGTTGCAATTGTAGTAGTAGTGGTTCTTGTAAATGTTATTGACGTTGTTTTTGTTGTTGTTGTTGTTGTTGCTGCTACTGTTGTGGTTGTTGTTGATGTTACTGCTGTTGTTGCTGTTGTTGTTTTTGCTTGTGTTGTTGTTGATGTTCTTCTTGTTAATGTTGTTATCTTTGTCATTGTTCTTTTTAGTAATTTTGTTGTTGTTGCCGTTGTTGTTGCTGTTATCTTGCAGCTACTATTGTTGTGGTTGATGTTGTGGGTGTTGTTGCAGTTATCGTTGTTATTGCTTTTGTTGTCGTTGTAGTTGTTGTTTTTGCTGCTGCTATTGTTGTGGTCGTTGTTGTCAATGTTATTGATCTTGTATTTGGTTGTTGTTGTTGGTATTATTGATGTCTTTGTTGTTGTCAATGTTGCTGGTGTCGTAGTAATTATTGTTGTTACTGTTATTGATTTTATATTTGCTGTTTATGGTGCCAGTGTCGTAGTTTTTGGTTTTGTTGATGTTGTTGTTGTTGTTGTTTCTATTTTTGTGTTGTTGATGTTGATGTTGTTGTTGTTATTGTTGTTGTTGTTGCTGTTGATGTTGTTGTTGCTTTTGTTGTAGTAGAAGTTGTTGTTAATGTTATTTAAGTAGTTTTTGGTGTTGTTGTTTTTGTAGTTACAGTTGTTGTTGTTACTGGTTTTGTTAACGTTGTTGTTGTTTTTGTTGTTGTTTTTGTAGTTACTGGTTTTGTTAACGTTGTTGTTGTTGATGTTGTTGTGTTTGATGTTGTTGTTGTTCCTGCTGCTGTTGGTTATGTTGTTGTTTTTGTTGTTATTGTTGTTGTTGCTGTGGTTGTTGATGAGTTGGTGTTGTTGTTATTGCTGCTGCTGTTGTTTGTCGTGGTGTGGGGGATGTTGGTGGTGGTGTAGCTGTGGCTATTGTTGTTGCGGGTGCTAGTGTGGTTGTTATTGCTGTTGTTGTTGTTGCTGCTGCTACTGTTGTTGTTGATGTTGTAGTTGTTGATATTTATTCTTGTCGTGGGTGTTGTTTATTTTGTTGTTACACTAGTAGAAAACTGGCTATTAGTAACGTCCTACTAGTACCGTTTTTAGAAAAATCGATAATAACAGAGTCCTGTTAGTACCGTTTTTATAGAAAACGATACTAATGTAGACATATTAGTAACGTTTTATTAAAAAAACAGTAGTAACACAGTCCTAGTACCAAATAAACTACTTATTAGTACCTGTTTTTTTAAAACCCGGTACCAATGCTTCAACTAAACCAAAAAAAAAAAAGGAAAAATTCATACAAATAATCCCAACTATGGGCGTTCACCTAATAAAAGACCGAACTTTGATTAATCCAAAAATGGACCCAACTTTTATACCCAATTTCCAATTTTGAACCCTCTTAAATTTTAACTTGTAAAATCAAATAAATCTTGCTAATTATGCGGTATTTGCTTAAGCAGGATTACCTGAAACCACCACCACAACCATCCCTTCCACCCGAAACCTCCAAATGTTAAGAAAAAACCGGATAATTAACAAGATTTACTTGGTTTTATAGGTTAAAATTCAAGGAGGGTCCAAAATTGGAAAATGAGCATGAAAGTTGGGTCCATTTTTGGATTAATCAAAGTTCGGTCTTTTATTAGGTAAACGCCCATAGTTGGGATTATTTTTATGAATTTTTCCAAAAAATAAAGGAAAAACACTCACACTAACCCTTACCCTCTCATATTGGATTGATAACTCTGTGCTACATTCTTCCCTCTTTCTCTCAATCTCACTTCTTACTATCTCACTCTCAACTCTCTCATCTCATGTCAATTTCAATCTCTCGATCTCACTGTCACTATTTCCCTCTCTTCATGGCAACCAACTACCACAACGACACTACAAATCAAATCCCCTTAACCGAAAATCTCACATCCCAAATCCCCAAATCCAAACCCTAAGTCCAAAATAGCAGTTCCCAAAACCTATACATGCATGGTTCAAATTCTATTGGAAAACGAAGGAAATTTTTCATTTTCGATTTTGGGAGAACAAAGGTGATTGAAGATCGAAGGTCGAGTTTTGAGGGTGATTAAAAAATGAAGTTCGTAACTCTCCCTCAAACTAACCGATTGCAAAGTAAAACACTCTACCATTGAAACAATATCTAAAACTCCATTGGAGGAGGTGCTTTATGTTGCTTAAGGAAGCAAGTGTAACTGCGAGTCCAGGTATGTTATTGCATGTATATTTCTCTATCAATTTTGATATTCGGTTGTTATGATTTGATTTTATTAGTTTGTGCTTTAATTGCTTCATTGAAGTTAGTTCAAACTAAATTGGGCAGTTTTAGGTTGGATTCAGTTGCTCCATTAAAACTAGATTTTGAATGTGACGAATTGCACCATTGAATTGTTGTTGAGTTAAAATTTATGGTGTCAATTTCAAAATAAATGGTGTCATTAATTGGATGGAGGGTTTGAGCTAGTGTTTGGATTTATTTTTTTATTTTTATTTTGATATGGGTTCGCAACTTGGTGCTATTAAATTTTTGCTTAATAATGTTGGAGTGATTTTGTTCCAAAATTGGAGATTGAAATTTTTTTTAGGGCTTAAACGATTCAAAATTGGATTCTCTAGTTAGTTTTTACTATCACATCTAATTAGTTGAAGAAAACTAATTTTATTTTAACAAGACTAGTTTTACGGATTGGAACTATTCTTTTCTTATAAATTCATAGATATTAGATGTTGTAGAGCTCTAAGTACTACGAATAAAATGAAGTTATGGAGAACAGTAACTCAACCCATAACCTGAGTTGAGTTTGGAAGATGGATTCTTTACCAAAGCTTATTTATTCTTGACCAAGTTATAAATCAGATTGTCCTGCTTGCTCTTGCTGTTTTTGTCCTGTTCTATCCTACATTTGATCTACTTGCTCTTGCTGATATTGTTTATGTTATGTTCTAAATTTGATCTAGTTTCTCCTGCTATTACTATTTTGTTAACTTATTTTGTTGCTTTTGTTATTTTATATATATATATATATATATATATATATATATATAAGTTTTGTTCATTCTACTTGCTTCTCCCATTGTATGAGTTTGACATGTGCTAGTTTTCTCAAACTTGAGAAAATGTGTTGATTTTGTGATATATAATACGTGTTGATGTGGTGAGTGTAGTGCTTCATTGATATAAATTGGTATTACAAACTTGGGGCAATGACTAGATGGATGATATTACAAACATACTTGGGGCAATGACTTTTAATAGCGGTTGCACAATAATTATTAAAAGAGAGCTATTAATTGTCTTTAATTTGGCTTTCATAGATCCACTTTTAATAGCGGTTCTACCAGCGCCATTAAAATAATGCATACTTTTAACATCTCTTAAAACGATAGCTGTTGTGGAACTGCTATCAAAAGTGTTTTTAACAGCTATTAAACGAATAATTTGGCTTATGGTGGTACAATTGTTTTTTAATAATTTTATTTGTTTTGGTTGTTCTTCTGTATGTCACTTCAACACTTTTCCTGAATCATTGCTGTTGCTCCGGTGATGCTTGACAGGGTGACGCTACTCGACTACTGAGGTGACTCTCAAGTCTCAATAAAGCTAAGATAATTGTTTTCAGATTTAATTTCCTTATTTGAAATCAATTGTTTATTGTTTACTTGTTCAATTACATTAGTTATTTTCTTGTTTATTATAGATTTATTGTTGTTCACTTGTTATTAAAAAACGAATGAAGAGCCACAAAATTTGTCATGTATTTTGCCAAGTTACTTCGTGTGACTTAGTTATATGATATGTAGACTCTTACAGTTATTGTCTTTGACATGTATAGTTTGTTCACTTAGAACTTGAAAAGTTTGTATAATCTTAAGCTATTTCTTTTAGGTTCTTGCAATTCCAGCATTTCCATTGATGATATCAGCTACTGTTTTCATAAGTGGAATGGTCAGATTTTGTTTCTCATATGTATTGTGAATTATTGTTTCCTTGTTTCTTTGGTTGGCCATCATATTAATGTGTCATGAATCATTTTCTAAGTATATGCAAATGCCTTCCTTAATTTGCTTACATTCTCTTTTAAATCCTATATTACTTTGTTACCTTCCGTGTCGCTTTTCGTGCTCTACATCTTTCTCTCTTGTCAATGCCTTATAAACAGTTAATTGATGATATTGTTGCCAAATTGCATTTGATTGACCGATACATATCAGTTGATTCGTATGCTTCCCCTGTGTTGCAATTCTTGCAAGCAGTTTGATTGAACACAATTCTTGCAATTCGTATGCCAAAATTTATTTGTTTAATTTTCTTTTGATTAAAAAATATAAATAGATCAAATCCTTTTGAATATATTTGTTGAAAGGAGAATAATTGGTTTTATTGAATTATAAATATAATTTGGTTTCTGTTTCCCTATAATTTGTGTATGGATTTGTGTCATTGACTTGAAGTTGTTATCGATGTATTGTTGTCATTCATATTGAATGAATGATGGATACATAGTATACATTTTTTTGATGTTGTTGTTATTTTCATATTATTTAATTTCTTAAGTGATCCTGCCTTTCGTAGAATGTTATAATTTGTTGCAGCCCCTGGTAGTCTGTCTCGGTAATTGATATTTGAAGGGATTAATTGATTATCTTGGTATTTGAGCTTATAGTCATGCTATGCTATGCTATGCTGCCCTTGATATATCTAAGATTCATTTGTGTTATGTTGGAGAATAATATAAGTTTGTAAACAAGTTTGAATGTTGCACTCTAGGATTTAGAAGCTGGGAAAAAGTAAGCTTTCATGGATTTAGAAGCTGGGAAAAAGTAAGCTTTCATGGATTTAGAAGTTGGGAAAAAGTAATATTTCTTGGACTGAATTATTGCAATGTAACGGTCACTTAATGCCACTGATACTTAGGTTTTGTTGAATAGTTGTGTCCCTTTTCTCTTGGTTTTTCTGAATATTTGTGTTGTGAGGTTTTTGAAAGTACTTTGGGGTTGTTATTTGCCAAAATTGTGGAGATAAACTACCTTTTGATGTATGCTACTAAGCATGAGTAACCCTGACTTGCTTTGGTTGTTTTATGTATGTCAAACTCTGCTGTTTTCAACAAGTAACCAAATGCCTCGAAGTTATCTCATTATCTTCTATCTTAGTCAATGACCTATCTCACTCAAGCTATGTCAGTCTATGTTACTTAAGCATTCACTTAACCAATATCTCGCTCCCTCGCTCATCCTCTCTTACCGGTAAGAACCTGATCAAGACCTCTCATTTTATTCTGAAATATGAAATTTAGTTGATTGCCTATCTGATTTTATTTTTTCATTTAATTGTGACCATTTTATTTATTATCAGAAAGTTGGAGTTCGATCAATTGAGTTCCAGGTTTATGGTTTCATATAGATGATGAGTTAAAGGAGTCCAATATACTCCGTAAATTAATTCAAGTGTTTTTTCATGTAGAAAATTTATGCCAAAAAGATGTAGTGATAATACCTAATGTTCTTATATTAGTTTTGCTCTATTGTTAAATTTAATCAAATAAATATTCAAATAATTCAACAGTAACGTTGTGATACTTCAGGAAATAATTCAATTAATTTCATCAAATATGCATATTTTTACTAATGTGGGTTACTCTTTCTTTTTGATCGCAAGGTTTTGAGATACTTCAGGATTGATAGCCATAGTTGGAGAAAGAAAAAGGATGGAAAGACTGTGAATGAAGCTCATAGTTGTTTAGGTCTTGATTAATTTTGTATATGTATGTTTGTGTATTAAATAAGCACAACAAATTTTTTAAATTTCGTTTTCAACAACATTGTAATGAATATGCTACTTTGACGTATATTATTGATTATTGCTATTATTACTAGAAATACCGACAATATTATTTTTTTTTGTTTGGAAAATTTTTACTATTTTTAACGTTTTTTCCCTAAAACGTTACTAATAGTTTTTTTTTTATTGTCCAAAAAAACTTTATAGTACCGTTTTTTCTGAAAACCGATAGTAATAGCGTACCTTTTAGTACCGTTTATTCTAAAAAAAGGGTAATAATAGCTTAACCAATAGTACCATTTTTTTTGAAAAAAAAAAACGGTACTAATAGCTCTTTATTAGTTCCGTTTTTTTTTACAAACGGTACTAATAGAAATTCTATTAGTCACGCCTCTATTAGTAACCATTAAAAACCGATACTAATAGGCTAAAAAAAGGTACTAATAGCACGTTTTTCTATTAGTGTTACTGTTGTTGTTTTCAATGTTGGTGTTTTTGTTGTCATTTCTGTTGTGGTTGTTGGTCTTGTTGTTATTGTTATTGTTATTGTTTTTATTGTTGTTCTTGTTGTTGATGTTGCTGTCGTTGTTGTTGTTGTCATTGTTGTTGTTGGTGGTGGAGTTATTGGTGTTGTTAGTGTTGTTGTTGTTGTTGTCGTTGTTGTTGTTCATGCTATTTTTGTAGTTGCAGTTGTTGTTGCTGTTACTAGTGTTGTTGTTGTTGTTTTTATTGTTGTTATTGTCGCTGTTGTAAGAGTAGTTATTGTAGTTGCAGTTATTGATGTTGTTTTTATTGTTTTTGGTGTTTGTGTTGTTCTTGTCGTTGGTGTTATTGTTGTTATTGTTACCGGTGTTGTTGTTGTTGTTGTGGCCGTTGTTGTTGTCATTGTTGCTTTTGCTGTTGCAATTGTAGAAGTAGTGGTTCTTGTGAATGTTATTGATTTTTTTTTTTGTTGTTGTCGTTGTGGTGGTGGTTGTTGCTTTTGTAGTTGTTGTTGGTGTTACCGTTGTTCCTATAGTTTTTGTTGTTGCTGTTTTTGCTTGTGTTATTGTTTATGTTCTTCTTGTTAATGTTGTTGTTATCGCAGTCATTGTTGTTTTAGTAATTTTCTTGTTGCTGCCGTTGCTGTTGCTGTTATCTTGTAGCTGCTATTGTTGTGGTTGTCGTGGTGACGTTGTGGGTGTTGTTGCTGCTGTTGCTATTATTGTTGTTATTGCTTTTGTTGTCGTTGTAGTAGTAGTAGTTGTTGGTGCTGCTATTATTGTAGTCGTTATTGTAAATGTTATTGATCTTGTTTTTAGTTTTTTGTTATCAATGTTATTGATCTTGTATTTGGTTGTTGTTGTTGCTATTATTGGTGTTGTTACTGTTGTTATTGTTGCTCGTGTCGTAGTAATTATTATTGTTACTATTACTAATGTGGTTTTTGTTGTTTAGGGTGCTAGTGTGGTTGTTGTTGTTGTAGTTGTTTCTGTTTTTGTTTTTGTTTTTGTTGATGTAGATGTTGATGTTGTTATTGTTATTGTTGTTGTTGTTGTTGTTGATGTTGTTGTTGCTTTTGTTGGATTAGAAGTTGTTGTTAATGTTATCTATGTGTTTTTGTTGGTTTTGGTGTTGGTGGTGGTGTTGTTGTTAGTTTTGTTGTTGTTGGTGCTATGGTTATGTTGTTTTTGTTTTTGTTGTTACTGCAGTTGTTGATGATGTTGGTGTTGTTATTATTGCTGCTGTTGTTATTTGCCATGCTGGGGGTGATGGTGGTGGTGGTGTTGCTATCGCTATTGCTGTTGTTGTTGTTGCTGCTACTGATGTTGATGTTGTGGTTGTTACTATTGTTGTAGTTGTTGATGTTTATTATTGTCTTGGTGTTATTTATTTTGTTGTTATTGTTGTTTTTAATTTTGGTGTTTTTGTTATCGTTTTTCTTGTGGTTGTTGGTCTTGTTGTTATTGTTGTTGTTGTCGTCGTTGTTGTTGTTGTTGTTGTTGTTGTTGTTGTTGCTGTTGCTGTTGGTGTGGTTATTGTTGGTGGTGGTGTTGTTTGTGTTGTTAGTGTTGTTGTTGTTGTTGTTGTTGTTGTTGTTGTTGTTCATGCACTTTTTGTTATTGCTATTGTTGTTGTTATCATTGTTGTTGCTGCTGGTGTTGTTGTTGTTGTTGTTGTTGTTGTTGTTGTTGTTGTTGTTGTTGTTGTTGTTGTTGTTGTTGTTGTCGCTGCTGTAATTGATGTTAGTTTTACTGTTTTGCTGGTGTGATTATTGTTACTGTTGCTTTTATTGATGTTGGTTTTATTATTTTTAGTGTTGGTATTGTTGTTGTTGCGGGTGTTGTTATTGTTGTTGTTAATAGTGTTGTTGTTGTTGTGGTGGTGGTGGTTGTTATTGTCATTGTTGCTTTCGCCGTTGCAATTGTAGAAGTAGTGGCTCTTGTAAATGTTATTGATGTTGTTTTTATGTTATTGTTGTTGTCGTTAATGCTGTTGTAGTTGTTTGTTGCTGTTGTTTTTGCTGTTGCCGTTTTTGCGTGTGTTATTGTTGATGTTCTTCTTGTCAACGTTGTTGTTATCCTTGTCATTGTTGTTTTTAGTAATTTTGTTCTTGCTGCTGTTGCTGTTATCTTGCAGCTGCTATTGTTGTGGTTGTCGTGGTTGATATTGTGGGTGTTGTTGCTGCTGTTGCTATTATTATTGTTGTTATTGCTTTTGTTGTCGTTGTAGTTGTTGTAGTCATTGTTGTGAATGTTATTGATTTTGACTGTAGTTTTTGTTGTCAATGTTATTGATCTTGTATTTGGTTGTTGTTGCTATTATAGATATTGTTGCTGGTGTCGTAGTAATTGTTGTTGTTAATGTTATTGATGTTGTTTTTGTTGTTTAAGGTGCTAGTATTGTTGTTGTTGTTGTTGTTGTTTTTGTTGTTGTTGTTGTTGATGTTGATGTTGTTGTTATTGTTTTTGTTGTTGACGTTGTTGGTTCTTTTATTGTAGTAGAAGTTGTTGTTAATGTTATTTATGTTGTTTTGTTTTTTTTGGTGTTGTTGTTGTTGTCGTTACTGGTTTTGTTGTTGTTGTTGATGATGTTGTTGTTCTTGTTTTTGTTGTTGTTGTTGTTGTTGGTTTTGTTGTTTTTGTTGTTGTTGTTGATGTTGCTACGGTTGTTGATGATGTTGGTGCTGTTGAAATTGCTGCTGTTGTTGTTTGTCGTTGTGGGGGTTATGGTGGTGGTGGTGTTGCTGTGTCTATTGATGTTGCGGGTGCTAGTGCGGTTGTTATTGCTGTTGCTGCTGCTGTTGCTTCTGCTACTATTGTTGTTGTACCTATTGTTGTATTTGTTGCTGTTTGTTAGTGTCGTGATGTTGTTTATTTTGTAGTTATTGTTGTTTTTAATGTTGGTGTTCTTGTTGTCGCTTTTGTTGTGGTTGTTGGTCTTGTTGTTATTTGTATTGTTGTTGTTGTTGTTGTTGTTGTTGTTGGTGGTGGTGGTGGTGGTGGTGGTGTTGTTAGTGTTGTTGTTGTTCATGTTGTTTTTGTTGTTGTTGCTGTTGTTGTGGTTATTGTTGTTACTGCTGCTGATGTTGTTGTGGTTGTTGTTGTCGTTGTTGTAATAGTAGTTGTTGTTGTTCCTGTTATTGATGTTGGTTTTATTATTTTTGGTGTTGGTGTTGGTGTTGTTGTTGTAGTTGCTACCGGTGTTGTTGTTGTTGATTTATTGTGGTAGATGTTGTCATTGTTGCTGTTGCAATTGTAGTAGTAGTGGCTCTTGTAAAGGTTATTGATGCCATTTTTTTTTTTGCTGTTGTTGTTGATGATGCTGTTGCTGTTGGTTATGTTGTTTTTGTTCTTGTTGCTATCGTTGTTGTTGCTGTGGTTGTTGATGATGTTGGTGCTGTTATCATTGCTGATGTTGTTTAATTTATTGTCGTGGTGAGGGTAATGGTGGTGGTGGTGTTGCTGTGGCTATTGCTGTTGCGGGTGCTAGTGCGGTTGTTATTGCTGTTGCTGCTGCTACTGTTGTTTAGATGTTGTTGTTACTATTGTTGTAGTTGTTGATGTTTATTATTGTCATTAGAGTTGTTTATTTTGTTTTTACTATTGTAGTTTTTAATGTTGGTGTTTTTGTTGTCGTTTTTGTTGTGGTTGTTGGCCTTGTTGTTATTGTTGTTGTTTTTGTTGTTTCAATTGTTGTTGTTATTGTTGTTGATGTTTTTGTTGTTATTGTTGTTGTTGTTGTTGTTGGTGCTGGTGGTGGTAGTGTTGTTGTTACGCTTTTTAGTGTTGTTGTTGTTTTTATTGTTGTTGTTCATGCTGCTGTTGTAGTTGCTGCTGTTGTTGTTGTTATTATTGTTGCTGCTGCTGTTGTTGTTGTTGTTGTTGTTGTTGTTGTTGTTGTTGTTGTTGTCGGTGATGTAAGAGTAGTTGTTGTTGTAGCTATTATTGTTGTTTTTATATTTTTTGGTGTTGGTGTTGTTGTTGCTGCTAGTGTTATTGTTGTTGCTGCTGCTGCTGGTGTTGTTGTTATTATGGTGGTGGTTGTTGTTGTCATTGTTGCTTTTGCTGTTGCCATTGTAGTAGTAGTGGTTCTTTTAAATGTTATTGATGTTGTTTTGTTGTTGTTGTTGTTGTTGCTGTTGTTGTTGTTGTTGTTGTTTTTGTTGTTGTTGTTGCTGCTGGTTATGTTGTTTTTGTTCTTGTTGCTATTGTTGTTGTTGCTTTGGTGGTTGATGATGTTGGTGCTGTTGTCATTGCTGATGTTCTTTATTGTCGTGGTGGGGGTAATGGTGGTGGTGGTGTTGCTGTGGCTATTGCTGTTGCGGGTGATAGTGCTATTGTTATTGCAGTTGCTGTTGTTGCTGCTACTGTTGTTGTCGATATTGTTGTTACTATTGTTGTAGTTGTTGATGTTTATTATTGTCATTGGTGTTGTTTATTTTGTTGTCACTGTTGTTGTTTTTGTTGTGGTTGTTGGTCTTGTTGTTATTGTTGTTGTTGTTTTTGTTGTTTTTTTATTGTTGTTGCTGTTGCTGTTGATGTTGTTGTTGTTGTTGTTGTTGGTGGTGGTGGTGGTGATGGCGTTGTTGGTGTTGTTGTTGGGGTTGTTATTGTTATTGTTATTGTTGTTGTTCATGCTGTTTTTGTAGTTGCTGCTGGTGTTGTTATTATTATTGTTGTTGTTGCTGTAGTTTTCGCTTTGTTAAGAGTAGTCGTTGTTGTTAATGTTAGTGACGCTTTTATTGTTTTTGGTGTAGGTGTTGTTGTTGTTGGTGTTATTGTTGTTGTTGTTACAGGTGTTGTTGTTGTTGTTGTGGTGGTGGTGGTGGTGGTTGTTGTTGTCATTGTTGCAATTGTAGTAGTAGTCGTTCTTGTAAATGTTATTGATGTTGTTGTTGTGGTTATTGTTGTTGTAGTTGTTGCTGTTGCCGCTGTAGCTGTTGTTTTTGCTGGTGCTATTATTGTAGTTGCTGTTGTAAATATTATTGATCTTGTTTTTAGTTTTTTGTTCTTAATGTTATTGATCTTGTATTTGGTTATTGTTGTTGCTGTTATTGATGTTGTTGCTTTTGTTATTGTTACTGGTGTCGTAGTAATTGTAGTTGTTACTGTTACTGATGTTGTTGTTGTTGCAACTAATGTTGTTGTTGTTGTTGTTTCTGTTTTTACTTCTGTTGATGTTGATGTTGTTGTTGTTATTGTTGTTGTTGACGTTGATGATGATGATGTTGTTGTTGCTTTTGTTGTACGACAAGTTGTTGTTAATGTTATCTATGTTGTTTTTGTTGTTTTTGGTGTTTTTCTTGTTGTTATTTTTGTTGTTGTTGCTGTTGGTTATGTTGTTTTTTATTTAGCTGTTGTTGCGGTTGTGATGGTGTTGATGCTGTTGTTATTGCTGCTGTTGTTGTTGATCTTGGTGGTGGTGATGTTGGTGGTGGTGTTGCTGTGGCTATTGCTGTTGCTGCTGCTACTGTTGATGTTATTGTTTTTACTATTGCTGTAGTTGTTGATCTTTATTATTGTCGTGGTGTTGTTTATTTTGTTGTAATTGTTGTTGTTTTTAATTTTGGTGTTTTTGTTATCGTTTTTGTTGTGGTTGTTGGTCTTGTTGTTCTTGTTGTTGTTGTTTTCATAGTGGTTGTTGTTGTTGTTGTTATTATTGTTGTTTTTGTTGTTGTTGTTATTGTTGTTGTTGTTGTTGTTGTTGTTGTTGTTGTTGTTGTTGTTGTTGTTGTTGTTGTTGTTGTTGTTGTTGTTGCTGTTGTTGTGGTTGTTGTTCGTGGTGGTGTTGTTTTCATGTTAGTGTTGTTGTTGTTGTCATTGTTGTTCATGTTGTTGTTATTGCTGTTGTTGTTGTTGTTGTTGTTGTTATTGTTGCTGCTGCTAGTTTTGTTGTTGTTGTTGTTGTCGCTGTTGTAATAGTAGTTGTAGTTGTTGTTTTAATGATGTTGGTTTTATTGTTTTCGGTGTTGTTGTTGTTGTTGTTGTTGTTGTTGTTGTTGTTAGTGTTATTATTGTTGTTGTTACTAGTGTTGTTGTTGTTGTTGTGGTGGTGGTTGTTATTGTCATTGTTGCTTTTGCCGTTGCAATTATAGAAGTAGTGGTTCTTGTAAAGGTTATTGATTTTTTTTTTGTTGTTG
>PYUH01000418.1:1066011-1068511 GCA_016808085.1 Suaeda aralocaspica | reverse complement strand
GTTGTTTGTCGTGGTGGGGATAATGCTGGTGTTGGTGTTGCTGTGGCTATTGCTGTTGCGGGTGCTAGTGCGGTTGTTATAGTTGTTATTGTTGCTGCTGCTACTGTTGTTATTGATGTATTTTGTTATTATTGTTGTAGTTGTTGATGTTTATTATTGTCGTTGGTGTTGTTTAGTTTGTTTTTACTGTTGTTGTTTGTAATGTTGGTGTTTTTGTTGTCGTTTTTGTTGTGGTTGTTGGTCTTGTTGTTATTGTTATTGTTGTCGTTGTTGTTTTTATTGTTGTTGTTCTCGTTGATGTTGTTGTAGTTGTTGTTGCTGTAGTGGTTGTTGTTGTCATTGTTGCTTTTGCTGTTGCAATTGTAGTCGTACTGGTTCTTGTAAATGTTATTGATGTTATTTGGTGGTTGTTGTTGTTGTTGTTGTTTTGGTTATTGCTGTTGTAGTTGTTGCTGTTACCGCTGTTGCTGTTGTTTTTGCTGTTGCCATTTTTTCTTGTGTTGTTGTTCATGTTCTTCTTGTTAATTTTGTTGTTATCGTTGTCATTATTGTTTTTAGTAATTTTGTTGTTGCATCCGTTGTTGTTGTTGTTATCTTGCACCTGCTATTGATGTTGTGGGTGTTGTTGCTGCTGTTGCTATTATTGTTTTTATTGCTTTTGTTGTCGTTGTAGTAGTAGTTGTTGTTGCTGTTGTTGTTGCTGCTGCTATTGTTGTAGTCGTTGTTGTAAATGTAATTAATCTTGTTTTTAGTTTTTGTTGTCAATGTTAACTATATTATATTTGTTTGTTGTTGTTGCTATTAGTGATGTTGTTGTTGTTGTTTTTGTTGTTGTTGTTGTTGTTGTTGTTGCTGGTGTCGTCGTAATTATTGTTGTTACTGTTATTGATGTTGTATTTGTTGTTTATGGTGCTAGTGTTGTTGTTGCTATTGCTGATGTTGTTGTTGTTACTGTTTTTTGTTTTTGTTGATGTAGATGTTGTTGTTTTTATTGTTGTTATTGTTGTTGTTGATATTATTGTTGCTTTTGTTGTAGTAGAAGTTGTTGTTATTGTTAATTATGTTATTTTTGGTGTTGTAGTTGGTGTTGTTACTGGTTTTGTTGTTGTTGTTGTTGATATTGTTGTTGTTGTTGTTGAAGTTATTTATGTTGTTTTTGTCGTTGTTGTTGATGTTGTTGTGGTTGGTGATGATGTTGGTGCTGTTGTCATTTGTCAAGGAGGGGGTGATTGTGTTACTTTGGCTATTGCTGTTGCGGGTGCTAGTGCGGTTGTTAGTGTTGTTGCTGTTGCTGTTGCTGTTGCTGCTACTGTTGTTGTTGACGTTGTTGTTGTTACTGTTGATGTAGTTGTTGATGTTTATTATTGTCGTGGTGTTGTTTATTTTGTTGTTATTGTTTGCGTATTTAGTGGTGGTGTTTTTGTTATCGTTTTGTGTTGGGGTTGTTGGTCTTGTTGTTGTTGGTGTTGTTGTTGTGGCTGTTGTTGTTGTTGTGGTTGTTGTTGGTGGTGGTGTTATTTGTGTTGTTAGTGCTGTTGTTGTTGTTGTTGTTGTTGTTGTTGTTGTTGTTGTTGTTGTTGTTGTTGTGGTTGTGGTTGTCGTTGTTGTTGTTGTTGTTGTTGTTGTTGTTGTTGTTGTTGTTGTTGTTCATGCTATTTTGGTTGTTGCTGTTTGATATGTGCGGTTTTTATTGTGTTTTTCCCCTTGTTTCGGGCCAATTTTGTGCCTAATAGTTGTGATGCTGGCTTGATTTTAGCTCATTTGATGTTCTTTAGCTAATTTGAAGTGTTTCGCCAAGTTTGATTGATTTCCGGCAATTTTAGAGCTTTTTAGTTTGATTTTATCGTTTGCGGTTGTTATGCTCGGTTTTGGTGTGTTTTGTAATTTCAGGAGCACGGAAACCGAGGTTCGGAACGAAGCTGAGAAGCTTTGACGGAGTAAGAATGATATATGCACAGGAGTGCGTGCCAAAAAAGCTATGGAAACAAGTCTTGAAGAAATCATGAAGAAATAAGAAGAAAAGAAAAGAATAAGCTTCTGAGGACTCTATGTGCCCGCATAAAAGTGACATGTGCCCGCATTTAAAGAGAAAAGCAGCTGAAAAGGCATTCTGGGAGGTTGATGCGGGCGCACAAATCTCCTATGCGCCCGCATCAGCCGTTTTCCGGGGTTTTTCTTTTTCTTTTATTTTCTTCGTACTTTGACTTTGTAAGCCCAATTTTGGGTACTAAAGGCACGACTTTCTAGGAAAAAGAATCTTATGCCTTTCATAATTTAGAATTAGACTTTTAGGTTTTATTTTAAGCACTTTTTCTCTTTCAAAATTAATTTGGGAATTAGGGTTTTGTTCTCAACAATAATTTTCAATTCAATTCAAGTCCTTCAATTTGTTCTTCAATTTAGTAATTCTTTTACTTTTATTCTTTTTACTTAGTTTAATTTATGCTTTTTAGTTTCATTAGTTTAATTAATTTAGTTAATTGTTGATGTTAATTAGTTT
>PYUH01000418.1:1054519-1061648 GCA_016808085.1 Suaeda aralocaspica | reverse complement strand
CTTTTATTCTTTTTACTTAGTTTAATTTATGCTTTTTAGTTTCATTAGTTTAATTAATTTAGTTAATTGTTGATGTTAATTAGTTTGATTATTAATTACTTCATGAATTCAATTATGAATTTTATAATTATATTTGCTTTAATTTTCATGTTCATGAGTGAGTAGTCGATTTTCTAGGGTTAGGGAACCCTTGACTAATTAATGGACTAATTAAATTAGATTGTTTCAATTCCGCAATTAGTAGTCAAATTCCTATTATTGGGTTTTTCGTTTACAATTGAATTGTGCGCAGATTTAGTTGTAATTTTGGTAATTGTTGAATTTGATGCCGAGAGGTAAAAATACCACAATAAGACCACTGAATAATAGGCGGAATTAGTCTAGACATGAGCGAGAGCCGCTAGATGAGTTTCGAGGGAGTCTAAATTCGAGAGAATTAGTGAGCCCTAATTTGATGATATTTGTGAGATTAAACGATCTTTGTTAGTGAATCCATTAGTTGTTCTTGGTGACCCGAATAACCCTAGGCTTAATTTATTGGTTTTAATCTTCGTCATTTCCCGTAATTGATTAGCAGTTAATTAGTAGTCATTTAGTTAGTCAACATTTCTCAACCAAGGCCCTTTGTACGGTTTAAACTTTTTAGAACTAATAGAGTTCAATTGCTTCCTTGAGGATTTGATCCTTACTTCCCTAGCTACATTAGTTAGTGTCGTTTGGTTTATTTTTGATAGGTGTGCGATAGCCTCATCACTGTTGTTGTTATTGTTATTGTTGCTACTGGTGTTGTTGTTTTTGTTGTTGTTGTTGTTGTTGTCGCTGTTTAATAGTAGTTGTCGTTGTTGCTGTTATTGAGGTTGGCTTTATTGTTTTTGGTTTCGGTGTTGTTGTTGTTGCGGGTGTTATTATTGTTGTTGTTACCAGTGTAGTAGTTGTTGTTTTATTGTGGTTGATGTTGTCATTGTTGTTGTTGCTGTTGCAATTGTAGTAGTAGTGGTTCTTGTAAAGGTTATTCATGTTAGTTTTTTTCTTGCTCTTGTTATTGTTTTTGTTTTTATTATTTTTGTTGCTGTTGGTTATGGGTTTTCTGTTTTTGTTGCTATTGTTGTTGTTGTTGTTGCTGTTGTTGTTGATGATGTTGGTGCTGTTGTTATTGGTGCTGTTGTTGTTGGTGGTGGTGGGGGTGATGGTGGTGGTGGTGGTGTTCCTGTGGCTATTGTTGTTGCGGGTGCTAGTGCGGTTGTTATTGTTGTTGTTGCTGCTGCAACTACTGTTGTTGTTGATGTTGTTCTTGTCGCTATTGCTGTAGTTGTTGATGTTTATTATTGTCGTTGGTGTTGCTTATTTTGTTGTTATTGTGGTTGTTTTTAATGTTGGTGTTTTTGTTGTCGATTTTGTTTTGGTTGTGGGTCTTGTTGTTATTGTTGTTGTTGTTGTTTTTATTGTTGTTGTTGTTATTGTTGTCGTTCATGCAGTTTTTGTAGTAGTAGTAGTAGTTGTTGTTGTTATTGTTGATGCTACTACTGGTGTTGTTGTTGCTGTTGTTGTTATGGTTGTTGTTTTTGTTGTCACTGTTGTAAGAGTAGTTGTTGTTGTTGCTGTTATTGTTGTTGTTTTTATTGTTTTCGGTGTTGGTGTTGGTGTTGTTGTTGGTGTTATTGTTGTTGTTGTTACCGGTGTTGTCGTTGTTGTTGTTGTGGTGGTGGTTGTTGTTGTTGTCATTGTTGCTTTTGTTGTTGCAATTGTAGTAGTAGTGGTTCTTGTAAATGTTATTGGTGTTATTTTTGTTGCTGTTGTTGTTGTTGTTGTGGTTGTTGTTGTAGTTGTTGTTGCTGTTACCGTTGTTGCTATTGTTTTTGCTTTGTTGTTTTCGCTTGTGTTGTTGTTGATGTTCTTCTTGTTAATGTTGTTGGTATCATTGTCATAGTTGTTTTTATTAATTTTTTTTGTCGCTGCCGTTGTTGTTGCTGTTATTTCGCAGCTGCTATTGTTGTGGTTGTTGTGTTTGATTTTGTCGGTGTTGTTGTTGTTGTTATTGTTGTTATTGCTTTTGTTGCCGTTGTAGTTGGGTTTGTTGTTGCTGCTGCTATCACTACAACCTAAATGACATTAAGCAACACCTTGAAATTGTTACATAAAGGTTTAAAAGTGTTTCTGTAGATAATAAGTAACACTCTTCAAGTAAAACATCTGCTCGTAATACCTATTCCCAAAGGTACCACTTCTAAAGGTCAAAGGTATTAGTTTAAAAAATGTGACCTAAAATCGCCTAGGTAACACTTTTTAAAAATCTAATGTATCATTTTGGAAATGTTACATTGAATGATAGAGGTAACATTTTTTATTCTTTTAGTATCATATCAATTAAACATATTAACACTTTTCTAATCATTATATATCAAATATATATATATAACTTTATGCAACACCTAAATAACAGTACAATAACACTTAATTTCATATCTGGAACCATTTGTCGATCACATTATGTAACAATTTTTGGGTTTTTAAAAAATTACTATTATTTAATAATAATAATAGTAGTAGTAGTGATGATGATGATAATTTCTGATTTTATATATCAATCAAATATTCACATCTCATATACACAACTATCATTTCAAAGAATAAAATTAATAATGGTAAAAATATATCTATATCTGTTCCAAGATTTCTAATGGTCTTCCTTAATTTCTGAAATCCATCTTTAATCTCATTGTTTATCCGTGTATGTATCCTATCGCTCCACGAAGCTTTACTCCAACAAATGGTCATTATCTTGGTCCTATAATAAGTAAAATAAAATGAATTAGCAAAAATATACATATAAATTTACTAAGATGCAATAACTACAACTTCAGTAATATCATTTTGATTTACTAAGACACACAACAGCTTCTCCTTCTTCATCATAGTGGCAACTGTTGGAACTTGTTAACAAAACAACGAAGCAACCTCAAAAGACTGTCTTCGGTAGCAGATTATTAATTTGTGACTGCATAACTAAAATAATAATTAGTAACATAGCATATTCCTTCTATCCTCCTCCCATCCATGTACAACCAAATTTTATCACTCCAAGACCTTAGATGTCTCACCCCATGTTTGTAGACCTTAGTTCAAAATTTCATAAAGAAATTTCTTCTCTTTTAGAAGTATGTTAATATAGCACCAGTAGCATATGATAGGAAAATGTGTAAAACAACTATAGCTTAAATTAAAACATATGACACCTTACAACATAAAATTAGTAGATTAAGTGGAAATTAATTATAAAAAAAAGCGAGCTAATTTTACCTCAGACAATAAACTGAATAAGTTGAAAATGTAGCATTAGAAATTACCTTTTTTTTTAAAGCAAACTCTCAAGTTCAAAGCACTTGCCGAATATCATTGACATTTTCATTCGCTGACAGGCCAGTACTCCTCATTATAAGGCGTGTACTCATCAATATTTTCAACCTCCTTCCGGTAATTACATTCTAGTGTTTTCTTTATTTTTTTAGTCCTATTTTAGATGCACTTCGTACGCCATACTATGGAACCCCAACTTTGTTTCTTAAACTGGCCAAGTATGTGAAACTACATATAATTGTTTAATGTAACATCAATCAGCATTATCAATTTAGCATCTTTTGTTTAACGTAGCATTTGTCATGATTATTTACGAGGTTCAATAATCAATACTAAAATTTTCTAAATAGTTTCAAGTCTCAGAATTCATAACATATTATTTATACACTGTCTTATAAACAATAATGACATCTAAGAACTGTGACAATAGCGTAACCAAGCTTTCCCCTTATAGCTTGAGTGTGGACATAGTAAGCTTGAACAAACGGTATAACTACTAACAATCTAAAAGCAGCAACAATATGGCCTCTATTTAACCCCCATTAAAAGATTAAATGATATAGATGCCAAATTTGCTAATTTTTTTTATCTTCAAGTGTCATATAAGCTGAAACAAGGGATATTGAACACGTTGCAACAAGGCAAACAAAAATTAAGTCATTCTTATTTCGAACAACTTACCTAATGATTTAAGGTAGCCACTGCAATTCTCTTATCAAATCGTTTACTTCCTATAATAATTAACACTTTGAAATGAACAGAAATTAGATTTTGTAGTGACATTAATTAAAGCATATCCATGACTAAACATTATTAAATACAAAAAAATAATAATTATAAAAGAGAAAAACATCAATTGGAAAAAGAATAAAGATAAAAAAAAACCCAAGCAATCATGAAAAAAGAACTGTTGGAGTCTAATGAGATGATGAGGTAATGTCAACCTAAAATAAATAAAACATGAAATTAAATAAGAAAAAAATTGCCTACTAACAAACTCATTAGCTATAGGATAACTGAGCAATTATTCTTTCAATATAGTACTAGACAATCAAACCCTTTGGAATCAAAATTTAATAGAAAACTAACTTATAAGTTGGTTGCGGTCGAAAAACTGTGTAAACAGAATTCTGATCATCCAAACATGATCTCACAAGCAATTGAACTGACTTATGATAACCAAACTAGATAATATTGATAACAATCATTAGTTAATTATTCACAACCCCTAATCATGCTAATCTCAATTTCTCTCACAGAGAATGGAGTGTCTCAACTCTCAAAGTTTCAGTTGACCAACTCAAAGAATTTTCAGTTTACTTAAAAATTTCAAATATAATCCAATAATCAATTCATTTTTATTTACACCTAGTACAAGTATACAATGTAACTAACACACCAAATCACAACAAAATTGAATTTATTTTGCAAAGGGTATCAATCTAAATATGCAAATTAAATTACGAGAAGTGGAGAACATAGCATCATATTAATGTTTTTAAAAGCATATTCTTCAGATGATGTGATATAAAAACAAAAAAGTGAAAACCTTTAGGATACTCAAAGTAAAAACAACACCATTGGAAAGTTCGGCACATGTGAGAAGATCCAAACATAAAAAGCTTTGACATTTGAGCAATCATGTATCAAGTTTTTAGCCAAACTTTTCCTAAATACATTATGCTATGGGGCTAATTTATGTAGCTACCTGTTGTGGTGGAAAAAAATCGCATACTAATGAAAAGGAAAATTAAAGCACATAGAACCAAGGACATAATATAGGAATAATAAATGGAAGCAAACAAAACAAATCATTGAACTAGACCATAATTAGCCTGTTCTTCAAAACAAGATGATAAACATAAACCTTAAGTTCGCAAGTCAAAATTTCAATTAACTAATGGCAATCACAATTTCAATAAATTTATTACAATTTTTGGAAGCTTGAGAGTCACCTATCCAAATAAATATTCTGCAGTAGCTTTGAACTTCCTTCATAATTGTTAGGCGAAATAAAGAATTGGCACCAGATATTCTGCATACTAGTTAAAACTGCTTTCACTAACATCAATTTACCAACATAAGGTAGATGCTTAGCAGTCCATGACTTAGCTTAATCCTAGCTAGAATTTTGTCGATATGAGTCAGCATAAGCCAGCTTCTTAGGAGAGAGGTGGACTCCTAAGTATGTGAATGGGAAGGAACCAAATAAACAACAAATCTACACTAAATTATTCAAAAAACTAAAAGTAAATAACAACTAATTTAGGGGAAAAAATATATAGTTACTAACCGAATGAATGAGATTCCATATCGATCAACCACTGACCATGATGTTGCTGATTGACAAATGAAATTAACGAACAATATGTACAAAAATACAAAAATATAATTTCATGTTAAGCACTAAGTATAAAACGTAATTGTTTGAATTTTATAGAATTGAAAGAAAAAAGAAAAAACATTGAATAAATCGATTTCAAAATAGAGCATAAAAAGGGAAAATGAATGAAGTAATGAAATTAGAAACACACAAAAGGAAAACGATATAAATCTTAAATTCAACCCAATTAATTGCCGTGAGTTGTGCCGCCTTAGTTGAAGATCAAAGCATTAATCGAACAAAGTTTTTTAACTTGATTTAGGGTTACAAATTTGGGTGGTGGTTCTTATGGATAGGACTTCAAGAATTCAAGCGGTATTGGGGTTTTGCAATTAGAGAAAGAAGATAGAGAATGAAGTGGCGGTGGTGGTAGGGTCGAGTAGCAACTCAGTGAGGTGGCCAATTATTTTAGAGGAAGCAGTGTTGGAAGACAAGAACCATAAGTAAACTCACGAAGGAGCATTAATCTTTTTTTTTTTTTTTTAGAAAGAAGGAGTATTAAACTTACTACTCCTATTATTTTACTCATTTAATAAAATGCAAAGAATAGGCTAATACAACGGGTTGAAACAACCGTTACAATAGAGAAATATAAGCATTGCATTTCAAGGCTTGATGCAACAGTCATATTTAATCGTTGCAATAGACCAAAACTAAGTGTTGTAGTAGACATAATTGTTGCATTAGCTCAAATCGTAGCATTAGACTATTGTATTTACTCTTAAATGTAGTAGTGAATTAGAATATCCAAAAAGTGTTACCATGAAATTGCTACATCTCAAAAAGTGTTCCTGCATGTTACATATGAAAAAGTATTACCACATATGTGTTACTTATCAAATAGTGTTACGTTAAAGTGTTACCTACTAAATAGTGTTACCACAAAAGTGTTACAGATAATAAAGTGATACATTAAAGTGTTACCTTTGAAAAAGTGATACCTTAATGTGTTACATATTATAAAAGGTTACATTCCAGCGTTACTTTTTCAAAAGTGTTACTACTTTAGTGATACCCAAGGTCATTTATGTTATAGTGTATTGTTGTAGTCGTTGTTGTCAATGTTATTGATCTTGTTTTTAGTTGTTGTTGTCAATGTTATTGATCTTGTATTTGGTTGTTGTTGTAGCTATTATTGATGTTGTTACTGTTGTTATTGTTGCTGGTGTCATAGTAATGATTGTTGTTACTATTATTGATATGGTTGTATTGTTTTTTGTTGATGTTCTTCTTGTTAATGTTGTTGTTATCGTTGTCATTGTTGTTTTTAGTAATTTTGTTGTCGCTGCCGTTGTTGTTATCTTGCAGCTGCTATTGTTGTGGTTGTCGTGGTTGATGTTGTGGGTGTTGTTGCTGTTGTTGCTATTGTTATTATTATTATTGTTATTGCTT